>LQNS02277275.1:2752748-2766000 GCA_001587735.2 Parhyale hawaiensis | reverse complement strand
AAGTGGGTGAGAGCCACCCGCCCACGGGGGCAAGAGGCTAGTGGAAGTTGAACTTCCATCCGGCGTCTAAACAATGCACTTTCGCCTCAACTAACGTTTCAGTTAGCTCAAGGCGAATTATTTCACAAAAGTATGTAACTTTTCAAGTAAATATTCTGAGAGACGGAATGAGATCTTATTCAGAACAGATACCGCACGAGACGAATACTCCACAAAATCAGATGAGCAGCTGCCACAATGAAGAGTCCACACAACTTACAACGTTTTTTGATACACAATATACAGCCTAAATGGTTCCCCACTGTGGCCTGTGTGGGGAATATACGACAAAAGTAGACTAGTAGGCATTGAAAGGAACAAGAGGGAAAGCAACTGAAAGTGAAGAGAAAAAGTGTACTCTCAGGTGATCAAAACCAAGCAAGGCGTTGACGTCAAAACCAATCAGTGGAATTGACCACTTCGCGGTGGAGATCTGCCAAAGCGTGACTGGCTGTGAGGTCACGTGTAACTTACTTCCATTACGCGCCTGCACAACTTACCTCGGGGCGCTGAGAGCTGCCGGTGCGGGGACGGTAGGAGCCGGGGGACTGGGAGGGGCTGGTGCGACGCCGCTTGTAGCTGCCGTTCCTGTGGTGTCGCAGTCGCGAAATAAATACATCGAGTGAAGGGTCAAGGGTCCACAAATCTATACAATATAACTACTAACGGTAATAGCAAAGACATAATGGTAACTCGCCAGAAAGCAGAGCATTGACTTTATGAAGGAAAAAGGCGCAAAGCATCTTCAAGAGACGAAAAAAAGAGGAGAGGGCAGAAAAAAGAAACACCAGTGGGAAGGGTCTCTTCTGTATCGTACCTATCCTCCACACGGGAAGTGACAGTCCCAAGGGATGAGTTGCTTACCACCATTGGGCGGCCCGCCTCGTGGAACACAAGGGGAGTACGGAGTACGGACAATCTCATCAACTAACCTTTTCAACAGGAACTGCGGGCAGCTGCAACATCTTCTACGGAGAAGGCACTCGGGACAGCCCTTGGGGTCGTCCGTCTCATAACTTGTATATTGTGACAGGAAAACGGCTCGTCAGAATATACCCCTGAGGGCTTTGACTAGCGTGGGTCATCCCGTTTAGGGAATGAAAAAGTACATGTGGTAAGCCTAGAAAAGCGAGGGACCAAAAAGAGAACTTGAGAAATAGGAGCAAGTCGCACGGAGAGAGTCAGAAAGATGTGGGAGAATAGAAAATACATAGTATAATCCTGGACCAAATCTTCGTTTCACAATGCCCTAAAGAGATGCTCTCGATCTCATTAACTATATTAACAGTTAATTGTGTGAATTTCTGGCAAAGTGCTTCATGCGCCGACCAATAAGCTTGGTGAGTTAATTAGGTATTAGGTATTATAAGAAGATTTAAGCCTCCCTAAATAAGTACTAAGCTCTCCTAAGAAAGCAAAAGGAAGGGAAATATAGTAAGTCGACAGAAAAACGGGGAACCCATGCACGAAGGTGGTCCCACACAGGATCAACGCGCATGGGAACAGCAAGTCGGGAAAGAAGAGGAAGAACAGACAACAGTAAGATCAGTAGGAGTATGAAAGTGGAAGGAAACAAAGTGGGCACGAAAGACAGACGTCCCGAAGGCCTAGCTAATGGCTAAGGTAACCTACTCAAACCCCCTGGGGGCGCTACTCCCCACAACATAGGACGGGCGAACCTAACCCTATGGCCTATGGCCCATCCTATGCCCCCGGAGGGGTGGTGAGTTAATTGGGAAGTAATTTAGCAAATGCGAATGGTTTCCAAGAGAATTTTCATCCTCAAAGCCCCATATCTTTAACACTATAAGTGTGCACACCAAACGGAAACCGCACCTAAACAAGCTACCTCAACAAGATGAGATCTTCAAAGGTTATACACACAGTTAATGAACTCAGTTCTGAAATCGAATTTAGCTGTGGAAATAGAGGATCCACATCCGATTTAGAGGTGCAGTCATTGCCCAGTCAATCATCTTATTTCTTCTTCCCAAGGTTATAACTAAACAAGTTATGGTCGGATATGGCGGCTATAGCCGCTGTATCCGACCATGACTTGTTTAGTAAAGAATTATTTTAGTTGAGTAGCGCTAGTTAAGACCTTCCACATACCTATCTGCTTTTCCATATTATATAATAGAATTAAAATACTATGATTGTGCTAGTGTTCGTTCATTTATAACAATTCAGCGCCATTTTCTAGCGAAGAATATACTCTTTTTGATGTTTATAAGAAATTATTTACCATTTGATGAAGTGCGCCCGACATGCACAGTCGATTAATTTATGGTACTTTAATAGCTAGTGTAAGAATGAAACTCCATGGAATGATGATGATGAAGGTATTATATACTACAGTACATCAGCTAGTTTAAGCCTCTTGAATGTAACACTATTTAGCTGTTTTAAGAGGTAAGAGAGAAAAAGCTGGAGGGCTTAAACATGTCAAGAAAAATATGGAATCAATACACGAAGGCGTTCCCATACAGGATCAACGAGCACGGGAACAGCCCGTCACAAAATAAAAGGATGAGCAGAACAAAGCACCATTAGTAAGAGTATGAAAATAGAATGGAAGTGCGCACGCACGACAGACGTAACGAATGCCGAGACACAGCTGAGGTCCCACGGGTCTCGCTGGAGTGCAGTTCTTTATAAAACAAGATGGGTGAACCCAACTAGCCTCACCCTATGCCTCCTCAGCACTCACGTGACTTTTTAAAGTTTTGTCCATTATTTAAAATGACGATGCTACACTGCAAGCTCATTATATTTCAATGTGATAGCTACTGTGCTGCGAAGATTAGGCGAAAAGAGTGATTTTTTTTGAGCATGTATGAATGTATTTTTGTTCAAAATTAACAGTTTCGTATTTACTACCGTTGATGCTTTCGAGTATAAGAGCTTTTACTTGGGTCATGTCACCATTTGCTACCACAACTGATTCCATAACATACATTACATCCTACGGACATTACCAACACACTGTGCATTAACTATAACTTAAAATTAGCGATAAATAAAAGCAACGTTCTAAACACGGTGGGATCTCCCAGCCCAAGGCCCACCAAGTCTGGACTGGGAACGAAACTAAATGGAACACGAGATCCACAGAGTCTGGACAGACAGAAACGCTGAAAACTATTATTATTAATCCGGTACTATTATTATCTTGAAAGTTCCTCGCTATTTCCACAGCATTGGAAACTCTATATGCTGGTGGTTAATCCGGGTGCTGTACTAAAGAGGCACAAGAGAGAGGTGAGTTAGCACACAGTAAATCAACCAATGACCGCTGACTGACCGTCAGTGCTAGACGGAGCTAAAGCACTTACCTGTCTCTGTCACGAGAGCTGGAGCGTGTGTTGTAGCGGCTCCGTGACCGCCTCCTCTCGGGACTTCTGGTGGCACGACTGTTGGACCGGGACCTGTGTCCACACCACCACCTTATGTCACGCTAACAGACGCGTCATATATGCAAGAGGAGCTACTTGGCTATAGCGAAGATGTTTCTACCAACAGATGCAGTGATCGATAACAAACGCATCAGCCTTGGTCAATTAGAAAGTCATCTATGCACCTTAGCTTTGGAAACAGGGATGCTACAACATATAATATATATACACATTTCTAGTGAGGACGGTTAGCACTAGCACACAAATAATTTCAAAATGGGAGTTGAGGCCTTGACATTTACTGCATTCCTATTTAACGACTCAGCAGTAACTATACTCTAGTTCACGGATGATGACTATGAGCAACATTACGTTAAAGATTTAGCAAGGCTGAACTTCCAACAGAATTGACAAACCAAGGCACAAGACAAAACATTGGGCGGATCCAACACTAAAGATCGATTGAGAACTGCTGGCCCGAAGACGCCAGGAGTGGAAGTTGAGAGATGGGACCTTCAACCCAAGTTGGCTAATCTAAACCGTGATTAGTAAGGATGGACAATCTATGTAACTCTACTAACCCTCAAACTTTCATGATGTGGGAAATTATATTAGTAGAACATCGTCGAGTTTGCTCCTCTGCATGTAACACTCCAAAAATAATTATTTTGCAGGGGGATGCGGGCTCCAACCCATTCCTAGGAGGGAACTGATGCTAAAGATATTTAACGACGCACAGTCCACGTCACTGTACAGACACTTTCTTATCAGTCATCAACGAAACGATATCCTATTGATGAAAGTGTAGTATCCAGATGAAACCTACCTAGTCACAAACAAGCTAAGCAAACTACAGAAAACATAAGATGACACCGACCGGCTATGCTGAAGTCTCCTGGCATCACCCATATAACTGCTGTGGTACCGATCACTGCCAGCTTCTCTTGGGTGTTCCTTCGCATCTCGCTCCCGGTGCCTGTCTCTGTATCCTCTGCCATCCCGCTCTCTGGGCAGGTGGTGATCATCTCGAGTTCTTCTGTCCCTGTCTCGCGATCGATCTCTTCCTCTTCTGTCTCTTGATTTTGGGTCATCTCTAGCTTTATCCGTCTGATCCCAACGGTTATTTTTCCGGTCCTTGTCGCGCTTCCTGTCCCTGGACGAGCCCGAGTTCTTGGGCAGGATAATGACTCCAGTGACACTCTCGTCCTTGTCGGAGTCCTGAGTGTCGCTGTCGTCGCCACCGAAACTTGTGATGAACTTGATTTTGCCCGCCGAGGTGGGAGGGGGAGGGGACGCAGAGGGTGACCGTGACGATGAGTGCTTACGGTACGGCTGGTACGTAGGGCTGCTACGTGCAGCGTAGCTGTATGCATAGCACTATGGTTAGTACAATAACAATAGGTAACAATACTCAAGTTGATATGCATAGGTACCTTCTCAGTGAAGAGGAAATGTTCTAATAAATCCGTCTAGACATAGAGTTACAAAAAGTTTAGCTAGTCGGTTTCAACATAAAATTGAGCTTTAATAAAGTGTAGTTTACATTTCTACAACACATGCACTGAAATATCAGAAATGAAGAAAAAAGAACAGAATTCAAGCGAATTTTATGATACAAACATAAATTGAGTAAGTTTGGAAATCAGAAGAGTGAAACCGTAAGTAACAATGGGCGTCTCATAATCTGCTCTACACTTCTTTCAATTCTGTTTCAGGTTTCATTCAGAGAGGCGTGAGGCTATGAGCACCTCATAAAATCGGCTGGACAGTTTGGTTAGCATAGCAATCTACTGCTTATGGCGCTCCAAGGGCTGTGGTGCTGCCCCAAGGCATAGCACAATTTAGGATCCACATGGTAAGCTTCGAGCAATAGTATTTGTGTATACGAAACGACACAGTGGCATGCCGTACCACCCAAGGAACAAAGTAAAAAAAAACACGAATATATAATTAAGCCGGACGGGCACTAGTTGTGCGTTTCAAGAAAGATAGCATTCGATATCAAGCTAGTCGGTGCATCCAAACGTACAAGAATACCATCTTATACACATTTTGACTATCATTTACAAGTGCTACCAATAATTGTCTAACGAGCCATGACATAGAATAATAAGACTGACTCAAGGAGAGATCAAGAGAAAATGTTAATTGCCATCTCAGCAGTTGTTCTCAAGCCTTGGTCCTAAAATCCCTCCACCATTTGTGTCGAGGGTCGGTGAGAGTGCACTTTATCATGCCGTCTCGTGTTGTTTGTGGTTGTAGTATAGTCTACGTCGATAGACAGATATGGACAGGTAAATCCACACGAGAGTAACTGATACATGTAGTAGTATTATAAGTAGTAGTAGTAGTACTACAAAATTTTACTAGCGCATCAGGGACACAATGTCGATATCGTGCCGAACTATTCCTGTGGTTCAACACAGGCTCGTGCGCCACTAGGGCGCGGAGTATGTCTCATATTACATTAATAGGAAGTATTAAGGAGGGACTAATATTAATTTTACATAAAGACAAGGGGATAATGTCATAGTTGGTGGTGGTATCTATCGTGATGGGTTCATCACAGTTTATTGTAGAGGTCACATCTTATAAGGAAGGTCTTAAGGGCATTTCTGTTGAACTGGCCACGGGGCCCTTCAGCCAGCATTCCCCGGAGTATGGAGTCAGCATCCTGTCCATAAAGGTCCGGAGAGCAGTCCCTCCGCTCGTTGGAGAAAGTATGGCACTCGACCATCAGATATAAGATGGTGAGAGTTACGACGCAATCGTCACAATAGGGATGCGGGAGCCTCGTTCGCAAATAGTCATGAGTAAGTCTCGTTTACCCAATACGTACCTACGCAAGCGGCACAGTACAACGTCCATTCGACGGTCGTCGCTATTGGATGAGTGCCACTGTCAGACAGTTTCTTTGATTTTTCGTAATTTATTGTTTCTCTGGGCCAGCCACTGGGACTGCCATAGTGCGCGCAGGTTTCACTTGATTAGCGGGTAATAGTCTCGGCAGGGGACTGCACGGTTTGTCATAGGCAATTCGGTCAGGGCCACCTGCTTCGACTCCTCATCAGCGAGCTCGTTTGGCCTGCCACGTCGACATGGCCAGGCACCCAACAGATACACACTGTCTTTCCAGTGCGTTGCAATTGTTGTACCATGGTTACTATTCGGTTAATGACGGGGTGGATGCTATTGTATGCTCGGGTGGCCTGTACTACACTCAGTGAGTCGGAGAATATAGTAAAGCTGCATTCATCGCTGTCTCTTATGAGGAGCAGCGCTGCGCACACGCCGAACAGCTCGGCGGTGAATGTCGAAGTCTCCGGCAATAGCCGGCATGCTCTGGTTTCATCAGTCGTAGCAGCCGCGCAACCCACTCGGTCCGCCATCTTAGAACTATTGGTGTAGATGTGGGTAGAGTCACCATGTTGGTCCCTCATGTGTTCCATGAAGAGGGTTTTTAGTAAGCGGGGGTGACAGTCTTTCTTTTTTGGGTATTGTGTGCCGGGGCAAAAGGTTGAGACTGGTATGCGCCAGGTTGGTTGGTCTCTAAAAAGGACCCGGGCCACTTTCAATGGCTCGATTTCCGCCATGAACGAGAGCACTTCGTAGTCGGTAGAGGAGGGAAGTTTGTACGGGAAGTCAGCTCCTTCTTCTCGGTCTTGGCACACATTGTTCCACGCCGGGGATTGTGAGACTTGTTCTGAACGAGCTAGATTTTGCTAGGTAAGTAGTGCCCTGCGTTGCTGCAGGCAGGGTTCACCACTCTCAGCGAGAAGGCTTGGTATGGGTGAGGTGCGGAAAGATCCGGTGCATATCCTCAGCGCTGCATTGTGGACAGCGTTCAGTTGTGATAGGGCGGAAGTCCTCGCGGACTGATATACGACACAGCCATAGTCTAGTCTGGAGCGTACTAAGGTTTGATAGAGGTTCTGGAGCGTACCAATGTTTGATAGAGGTATAAAAGGGCTTGCCGATCGGCGCCCCACGACATCCAGCAGACCTTCCCCAGTACGTGCACGGGTCACTATACGTAGACGATCTGATGCTATACTCTTCTTCGAGACACCTGGAAATCCTACATCGACGACTGCAGCGAGCCATTAACCGCGTTCGTGACTGGGCGACCGATCATGGTTTCGCCTTCTCTGCTGCCAAGACCTCTGCCCTCCACATAAGGCGAGCCAGACTGGTAGCGTCACCTGATCTCACAATGTACGGACAACGGATAAACTATCGCGAAGAGGCGAAATTCCTCGGAATGATAACAGACGCCTATCATGGAAACCACACATCCCGACATTTCGTTAGTAGTAAGAAAATTGAACTTTTCTTGTAGGGATTTCTGAAGCTTAGCACAGCGATGATACGTTTCTCACTACTTTATCAGAAACTTTGTAAGCTCGTTCAGACAGGATTTTCAGGCTATTGCTTTCACCAATAGTGGCGTTGCCTACATTAATCGGGAGAAGAGAGACCAGCTGAAAAGTATCAATAAACACACCTGGGAGGGCTGTTCTTCTTGTCGGTAGGCTTCTTCTTGAGAGCTCGCCGTTCTTTGCGAGACTTGCGACCCTGCAAGTAAATGCATTGCTGTACTTCATGGAAATGGATACTACCACGTCTATATCCAACTGGAAGCAGTGCAATATCAATGATACGTTGACTGTTAGTAGCAGTAATACATCGATACCTTGTCCTTTGTACTTACACGTCCTTTGTCGCGCAGCCTATTCTACATTAGCTCGTGTATATTGAGCATAACAGTGAAATTAGAAATGCTCACGCATCCTAAAACAATTGATATGCATCAGACACAAAATAAGCTTTATTCACATACCATAGAATATATGAGAACGAAGTGCCAAAAATAACTTCAACTATTGTGATGTTAGAGCGAACCGTATATTGCCTCCTTTTTGGTGAAAAAACACGCTTGGTAGAGAATACAAATTCTAATATAACATTGAGCTAGAGCTACACACAGTGGAAAATATTTCAATAAGAAATTACAGTACCATCGCCATCACAGTTATTCTCAAACACACTTTTTTTAGACGATTGTGAGCATGAAGCTTTTAATAATAGCAAAAATATTAAGCATATGGCCAGCAAGAAGTCCTGCGTTTCCAGGGCAAAAATGCAAGCTGCATCTACGTAATGAAGCTGATGTCCTCAAGGTCATAGTCGTATCTCGAGTTTGCAGTCAAATGAAATGAAAACACAGGAAGTCTCTGCCAAAAAACTATCGTATACAACGGACTTAAAAACCACACTAAACAACTGGATTCTTACGCAAGCACTGGTTTGTTTAAGCTCTATAAATAACACTCAAATCATCCCCTGATACCTATACCTATATTTTTTTTTTTGCTCTGTGTGTCTCAACCCTACGCTTTGCCTCTATTATAACCGTCGTTTGTTTTCGCTCTTATGTACAGTAGTAATCCATATCGAGCAACAAATTTGCATTCTAACTATAGCATTCTCCATATGCATCGTAGACTAAAATACTGCATAGCTACGCACATTCTCTTTTATACTCCGCCGTCAATCAACAATTAAAAAAAATTCATATTTTTAATTTCATAAGCGTTTTTTCTCAGTGTCTTTCCACTAGCTAGCTAAGCCTTACGACGTAAGCTGCTTCCAAGTTCGGCATTTGAAGGCCCAAACAAAAGAAAAAATGTTCGTCATCGAAACTCATTCATGCCTCAGACATACCTACCAGTTGCTAAATGCTCGTCTGTCACCACTATTCTCCCTGTTTACGGTATGCACACAAGCGCCAATGCAACAGAGCTATAAATCCTACAGCTACAACTAAAGCGCAGCTGCGCTAACATACCGAAAGCATGGCTTTCTCATCGAGGTGCTGCTTGACTTGTCTGAGCTCCTCTGCCTCTTGCAGATCTTTGCTTATGAGGTCCATGAAATCGTTTTTATTGAGCCCATAGTTCATGCCAGCCTGGTTGAGGTGCTGCTGCTGGGCATTGTCCAGTTGGAGCACATCAACGGTCATGTCTGTACAGTGGCAACAAACAACATCAAAAGAGTCGCTTAGGGCAGAAGCAACAGAGCACAGTCAATACGTACACTAGGGATAAGACCAAATATTTGGTGACTATGCCAAGGGGAGGAAGCAGAGAGTGTGTTCCTTACTGATATTTTGGCACAGCGTGGTACACCAAAATACCACGGAATATAGGTATAAGCATGCTTCTGCTATTGCGCTAGCAGAAGAGAGTAACCCACCAAGATCAATATCACTATCAGAATCATCATCACTAGCATTCTTCTCCTCCTCAGTGGCTGTCTTTACGCTGGGTGAGGGCTTGGCAGCAGGCAAAGGTATGCTGCCGGGTGCAGGGGCGGGCAAGCCATTGTCCTCTTCGTATGTGAAGCCGATAGCTGCTTTTTTGGATGCCAGGGCCTTCTTCTCTTCTTCTATGGACTTGTTACTCATGGGGCCGTAGAGCTCCTCGTACCGAATCTGTTGCAGGAAACGCTCCTCTCCAACTGGAAGTGCACAAATTACACGAATTTAGTGAAAATAATTTACACTATAAGAATTATTGTGCAACCATATTCTGCACCTGCTTTGGTAGTACAGATACGAAAAAAAGATATACAAGTCTATTTGCTCGCTACTTTACAAGTTGCATAGCACTGAAGACAATGTATGAGTGCAACTAAGTAAAGTTGAAATAACTATGTCACACGCTGCTTGATGAAAAGCTCAATAGTTTGTCAGTAGAATCCAGAAGGAATGAGGTAGTTAACTTTTCATCATAGAATTTACAATTGTTTGAATTATTGCATCAAGTTCCCATTCAACTATAGTATGACAGCTCGGTCTGGCTGTGATCATTACTTTTCGATAGGAATGGTTCCCAATCCTGGGCACTACACTAGTTTTAAAAAGTAATATATTCAAAACTGATGCGGTAACCAGTTTTCCAAAGTAACATCATCCTAGCCATCGCTAAGTGTGTACCGTAATAAAAATGATTTGTAAACATAAATGACTTGGGAAACATAACTAATTTAGGGAACAGACAAGCAAGTAACTTAAAAAGATAACTAGGGATCTTCATGAATTTCACAGGAATTGGTAAAAATATTAAAAGGTACAAATGACCAAATTTTGGTAATGATTGGTTTGTTCATTTCTATGTTTGACTAAATGTTTGTCAGAACATGAATAAAGTTGAGGAAGGATCTTCACAAAAATGAAAGAAACTGTTGTTAATGTCAAGTGTCACAAATTGGTGAGAATATAAGAAATATTTTTGGCTTCAGCACTGTTTTTTTTTTTAATTTTTGTTAACATTGCGTTGCTAAGCTCTCACAGTGCTCTAGTTTTAGATATTTCTTGCAAAGGCATGCCTGTGCCAAGCATTGAAATATTTCTAACATGATCAGCAACACTTAGACGGTTAGACCAACTTTATTTTGGCTCACATTCACTGAAAAATGTGAACTACGTGTAGTACAACAAGGCCACATAGTTTCCACATGGCTGTCTGATAAATATTACCAAATCGTAGTTTACAAAACTGCAGATTTTGGTGAAAATATTTCATTTGACCAAAGGTAACCAACTTTTTTAAATGTACCTTTTTAAAATATATTCATCTCTTTGTGCATTTAATTGCAGGAACATTGATTAGCATAATCTAATTGAATGCGACCCAAGAGTGGCTCTGTAGTGAAGAGTATAACGCCTTTAATTAACAGGAATATTTAACAATAATTAAATGGACATTCCTACTGGAAAGTCTGGATTGGCTCCACGCACTACCAATGGCGGGGAAATCAAGTGCTAAGTTTCTCCAAGAGACGACAGTCCCTTCTCCGACCCCCATCCCCAGGAATAGGGAAACGGCCAACCAGAATATACAGTATACCACTGACGGCGTGACCGCGACATACAACATAGTGGTGACTAACAGAGCACTATTATGGACGACAACAGTACACCAGGTATAGGTGTACAATGGAGGCTAATACTTACTGCTCATAAAGTCGTTCTGCACCAAAATCCGATATCTCTCGTAATTTGCTTGCCGTTCTTCCCAATCAACAGGAACATCATTTCCATCATCATCGTCACTAGCTCCACTTTCCTTTGATGGTTTTACCGGAATTTCATCCAGATGCGCCCGTACATCAAATCTGTCAATCATGCAGGTTGAATCACCACGCCAAGGCAACCTGTGGAACAATCGAAAAACAATTGTCAGTACAATCACAGGCATTCACTGAACTGAAGATGCAGGCATAAAATATAGCCTTTTACAAAATCAGTGGAGTCTTTACTATAACACAGGTATGTGCCTACAATAGTACCTTGATTTAGTTTATTTACTCCGTAACCAAACCAGTGATTCATAGGCCTACATCAAATGTTGCATGGCTGCTGAACTAACAAACTATCCTAATGGCGGTGTATATAAATTTACAGATATCTAAAACTTAGGCTTATTAGGAAATGCATAAAATTTAGCAGCCTGTGGCACGCACTCACAGGTCAAGCAAGGTAGTACTGTAACTACCTATAATAACCTGTTACAATTAGTGATGGGTCGGATGTAATTTTTTGGACAACCGCGGATGCGGATACATGTGCGGACATTGCCATCTTGACATCCGCAGATGCTGATGTCAAAAAAAGGTAAGGATGTTCCGCAGATGCGAATATTCGCCCCACCACAAATGCACACACCCTTCTCACGATGACAGTTAATACAACACTTAGGGGGAAAACTTAGATGGTGCTTTGTAGTAGGGATGTGCCGAATAGTGAATTTTGCTGAAGCCGAATATTCGGCCGAATAGTTGTTGCTGAAACCGAATATTCGGCCGAATAATAAGTTTCGGCACGAGCCAAAAACGAAAAAAAAAAAAACTGTTCAAAGGGACTGGGAGTAATAAGGTGCCACTTATTTGAGGGTGTTTGTTTTTTAGATTAGTTGTTTTCGATTGGGACGGGTGCGTTTCTGGATTCATTAGAAATACATCGCATGTAAAATAGTTTTGAAACAAACTAATAATTAGGATTGCCCCAAGCATATCAAAATTCTAATTTTAGCCTAAAATCAGCAACCTTATTGAGCTTGTTTCCGTTTCCCAGGAATACGTTTGTTACGAGTTTTCCCTGCAACAACTATGTACATTCTCTGAGTTCTAAAATGCGCATTGGCGCCGGTAACAAGAAATAAACGGCGCCCGATCTTTTCGAGGCCATGGACCGCAGAATCATAGGTACGGTAGAGTCCTGGCTACACAATGCAGGTGCTGCAGTACTTCTTCATCTTCACTTCACGGTCAAGAAGCCGATTATATTATTACCATAGTAATTACATATACAGTAGTGGGACACGGTGCCTAGCGCAGTGGCCATAACCGATTATACGATGGCGGTGGTGTGAAGACGATTGATATCGGTCGAACTACGATTTTAAGATGGATCATCGTAACAAATTCATCGGCGATGGCGATCAAACGATGGTCCGATGGAATTGTTTCAACCAGTCGGTGATGGCCATTTTTTCAATTGGCGATGGGATTAAGAGGAAGCACTAGTCAAATGAAATGGCTGAACATCCTATCGGCGATGGCATACGATGGGCATCGTCATCGGTTTTACTTTCGATGCCGATGAAATAAGGCTAAAACTACAGTAAAACATTTCTGATATAGGACGGTTGGTTGGAAACCTTATCTTCAGAATAAAAAGAAACACAAGGGCAGCGATAAAAAACATCTATTACAGGCACTCAGACCAGCTGGTTTCGACTATAAAATGTCATTAT
>LQNS02277275.1:2710477-2724818 GCA_001587735.2 Parhyale hawaiensis | reverse complement strand
TCAAATATTTGAGCATTTTATGAATACTTGATAAATCTTCCTGAAGACTCACGCTGCCGGTGGTAATATTGCATTCGTTATCGGTTTCCGACGAACTTGAAGATAGAGAATCATTTGCTATAGTATCTATTTTGATTCTTGTTGACAGAGCAGTATTATGTTTAGATATTTTCAATAATGAAATTTTGAAAGAGAAGAAATTTAGCAATTTAGAAGAGAGCGGTGATAATTGATAATCGACAGCACAATAGACTCCAAAATAGTTAAATACTTTTATGATCAATGCCATTTACATGTGTTTCAGTGCCCATAGCTCCATAGCAGGGTCACTGACGAATACAGGGGAGTTATTCATGGCATTTGCCTCCTCCACAGGATTTTTTTTTGTTTTGGGAGAGGGCATTCGATACAACGAAAGTGCCCCTTCACGAAATGATACTGAACATATTTAAAGAACTGGTACATGAAAGTGTTTGATTGTGATTTAAAATAAAATATTTTAGTATGAATGTTGGTGATGATTACATTTCCTTGACCATTTCCTATTTTCTAAGCATTCTCTGTAAAAAAAAATTCGTCTGACGAGAGATACCACATATTAACATTTGAGGTTGAAGCTACCTGAAGCCAGAAGACGGCAGGAGTAGCTAGCTACGTAACATAATTCGCGCTGATTCATCAGCAATTACTGTGTCTACCATAAGCCTGATGTTTTTTTGTGTACTATATGTGGTGAATGGTACTTGGTGTATTTTTGAATGACTTTTTTTCAACAGTGATACTATAGCATTTAGATAGCGTTTTGTCAAAGCATGTTGTCAGTTTGCTAGTTTATGGTCACCAATTTTTCCTCTGGATCAACGTTCTGGAATTGGATATAAATTTTATTCAGAGATAATATTAAGGCAAATGTAGCGCAAGCTAGTGAGCCATTTAGAAATAAAAGGGTTTTTTTCTTGGTTGAAACTAGCAAAGGACAACAGACGGGGTGGGACTCCATTTTCCCAATATCTTTCACTACATGTCAAAGATCACCTTTGCTATTTTTGTTTGTGGTTATACATTTGTTACTTATGAGCCTCGGTAGCTCTATGGCTACTGTAAGGTCCAGATTAATACAATGACATTAGTTGATTAATTATGAAAACAAATTGAAAACCATGGTTATACGGAAGCCGCAAGGAAAAATACGTAGGCAACTCGTGCATACCAAAAAGTTACATGCTTGCTTTGTTGAGCGTGTTCAAGTACTGGTCGTATCTTTGATGCATATGACAGTTTCAAAAATGGCAGAAGAATCGGTTATTTTAGAGACTACTACGTCTGTATAAGGTAGTGAAATAGTATTCAAAGACATGGCATAGATTTACTCCCCATGATATCTCAGACAAACCAAACTAAACTTTACGCAAATTACTCCCGTATAGAGCAATTCAAGCGTTGAAGCTTCGTTCCCTGGTCTGTTGGGGTTTGGAATTCAATGCCGGCATCAGCTTTCGGGCGTGTTGGCTTGCCGGCGTTTAACTCAGCTGTTAATGGCTTTTTGTTTGCTTTCCTTTAGCAGCGTTTTGGGCTTCCTGCAAAGTGCTTCTTTTGGGTAAAGCGTGATGGTCAGAGCATGATGTTTTAAGACCAATTTCTATAAGACATAAAAACAATTGCGGATCTTCATTGCCTTCAGAGATGAACTGCCAAGCCTAAAAACATTCGGAAGGGAAACAACCTGATATTTCTTTATACAGTAGAGTTGGGAAAAATCTGTTATAAATCGTTTACCACATGCTCACTTACCCAAGATTGATAGGAACACACCAACGTAGCTATTATAGCTAAGTGTTAATCTGCACCACTGGGGCAAGTTTTAAATTATCTATGATTTTGTCTTGGCTTTTCTGCCTGTAGGTCTCAAAATGGTCAGTGCGCTACTGACAAAAAAAAAGCAATAACTGTGCATCTAGACTATTACCCGCTAATCAAGCGAAACCTGCTCAAACCATAGCAGTCCCAGTCGCTGGCCCAGAGAAAAAATAAATTACGAAAAATCAAAGAAATCGTCCGACAGTGGCACTCATCAAATAGCGACGACCGTCGAATGGACGTTGTACTGTGCCGCCTGCGTATTGGGCACATGAGACTTACTCATGACTATTGCGAAAGGGGCTTCTGCAGCCCTATTGTGACGACTGCGTCGTACCTCTCACCGTCTTACATCTGATGGCCGAGTGCCGTAACTTCTCCTACGAGCGGAGGGACTGTTATCCGGACCTTCATGGACAGGATACTGACTCCATACTCTGGGGAAAGTTGTCTGAGGGGCCTCGTGGCCAATTCAGCAGAGACGCGATACAGGCATTGTGCCACTGAAGCGCTAGTAAATTTACTACTACTACTAATTGTGCATCTCCAACCCCAGGCACGGCTGAACACTTTCGCTCAAATACGCCGCACAGGGAAGGGAAACGAAATACAAGAAGGTAGAAGTCAAGCGGGAATAGGTCGGCCATCTCAATCGGCAGCCCACCTCCCATAACAGAAGGGGAAGTATTGAGAGCCTACATAACTTTACAAAACTAACCTCGTCAGCAGCAACTGCGGCAAGCTGTAACATCTCCTGCGGAAAAGGCACCCGGGACCTTTTGGTGTGTGAGGCCCAATTATATTGTGGCAGGGAAAGGGCCCGCCAGAATAGGCTATACCCCTGAGGGCTCGACATCGGGCGACGTCACATTTATGTAACAACGCAGTGCACATGGCTAGTGCGGTTATGAAATCATCTATTAGGGATTCAGACAAGCTGGTTTTGACATATGCGTCATTTACTAATAAAACAACTGACTTGATTGAGTGTGAGTCAGCTGTGAAACTCTCTTTCATTTCTTAATTGCCTCCGCCAAAGATGTTACGTTTGTCTTTGTGTTTTGCTGGTCTGTTTGACTATATGTCACCAAGGTAATTCAAAAAGTTATAGACGGATCTTTACAGGTATTGTTACGCATGCTAGGAAGAACAGATGAGTAACTTTTAGTTACGATCCGTTTAACCGTTTCTTTTTCTTCCTCCTTTGTTTCTAAAATAACTCAAAAAGTCATGGACGGAGTTTTATGAAATTAGCACAGATTGGTAGGAATATTACGAAGAGCAAAGGACCAACTTTTTGTAGTGATCTTTCGGTTTTCATTTTTTTTTTTTTGCTCTCTCTTTGATTTTATATTTGTCAGCAACAGAACTGAAAAAGTTATGAATGCATCTTTATGAAATGCGCAAAAATCGTTATAAATGTAGAAGAGCACCATGGAATGATGTAAATTTTCAGGAGATATTTAAGTTTTTTGTTAACACTGCTGTGATCGGCAGCGGTGGGTATGCGTTCTCACAAGGCTGTAGTTAAATTTACTATCAAATTTTGGTGGTGATAGAAAGGAAATCCTAGTTTCAGACCCAATTTAAATTTTTCCGTTACCATTGCTTTGATTGGCGGAGGTATGTGTTCTCACAATACTCTAGTTCATTTACTTATTGTTTTTGTGGTTGCCCTGGTTACATTTACTTCCTTTTATTCTAAAGCAGTTTGTTATCCTTACTCAGTTACTCTCAGTATTTTCAGGAGACACTATGATTTTTTTCATGTTCCGAAGCGTCTATAATTCACAATAATTGTGGCCAAGTTGGTGGTTTTTTCATCATGAGAAATACATTCCTCCCTGGATCAAACTGTCAAGAATCATTCATTGATATGAAATGATTTTTTTTCAAAATTATAGATAGGTAGTTTTTCAAAGAGACTTCTCCCTTACCAGTCAGTGTCGGCACCAGCTACTTTTCATTAGGGGGAGGGCTGGAAGACGGCAGTAGTACATAAGATATGGAGGGACTTCACAAAATATACAAATATGTATGATGGCTAATTAATAACGATATCGAAGGGCTAAATGTCGCAAGCTTGGCTCAATGGATGGGAAGGCTTGGCTGAATGCGGGGTAGCTTGGCTCAATATGTGCCGGGCTCAAATTCGGGAGGGGGCCTGGTACCGAGGCGAATGCCCCCCCCCCCACGAGAAGGGGCTAGATCCGCCAGTGCTTACATAGTTATGTACACCTACATATTGCAGAGTACTTACCTGTCATTAAATAGGGTGACGACTCGACTGTCCTCCTGATCTGGAGTCCCCTCGAATCGTGGGTCATGGTGCTACCGAGAGAGGTACTCTGCCGAGAGTGAACCACTACAAATGGGTAGGTACATAATATTTTGGCTAGGATAATTTTCTTTAAAACAGCTTAGTCTTCATGTAGATAACACCAACTCATTCATTAGAATATAGCTAGCTATATTGTATAGGTATGGCATTTAAACCCCTTTCACACTCTTACTTTTAAGCAAATTTAGGATCCTCACATAAAAAGCAGGACAGAGTATACAAATAAAGGACACAACATTAATTTTCCCCTCATATGTTTGTTCGCACTCAAAATATCACAAAATATATATATTAGCGGAATGGTAAGGAATGTTCTCTCATATGAGAATCAGAGTTTAGTAAACCAATCAGCTATTAGCTAGTTAACAGAAAAAAACTGTTTTGGGTAAACTATAGGAAAAAATTATTTTAAAAAATGACATTAGCTAATCAAACTAAATTAATTAGCCATATAGATATAATATATAGCTAGCTACTGATAAAATAATCTACTTGTATAGACTGATAGCACATTTTCTTCTCATTGGCAGATGTTGTTTTGGGTTTTTACAAAAGCTTAATAGTTTTTTTTTTTTTTTTTGAGGCAACAGTCATATTAAATTTGTAATTTTCTTGAAAATCAAGTATATATATCATACGGTGCCTATAAAATAAGTCAAACAAATATGTAGTGAACACTGAGCTGAGAAACACACGAACATTTGAGAGGCGCAAAGCTACTTACAACATTATAGGTATAAGTAATTCCTAATTTTCTCATTAGTTAGCAGTTCAAGATGGCGTAATAAATTAGCTAATGGCGTGGCTTGAGTAGGTATAGACTACTACGCACTAGTACGAAGCCCAAAGTGGCCAGCCAGAGAAACCATGTTGCCGTCATGGCCCTAGGAAGTAAGGAGGTTAAGCCTTCACTACTGTGGAGTATCAATAGTAAATATATATGTATATAATTAATTTACATCATTCACTTACATTGTTCCATGTGCCTCTGCAGCCATGTATATGGAAGGGTCCATGTGCACCTTAATATGTCGCCCATGCACTTGTAAAAACTGCATCGGTTCCAATTTCTGAAAAAAAAAGAGAATGAAAATTATGGCATTTAAAACGCCACAGCAGATACTTTCAGTTAGTGATACCTATACGTGGAAGCTAGTTAGCTACCTCCTACCTACTTGTAGTCATCAAGATTTTAATTAAAAATTGTAACTGCAAGAATTTCCACAATGTAAATCCAGTTCACACCATTGTGTGTAGAACATGTACACTCAGCGACTCATTAAGATGTGCTGATTAAATAACAGGAATGTTCAAAGCTTTCTGAAATCTATTATATATACTCCAATGTTAGAGATATCTGAAACTTTAGTATTAGCATTTCTTCAGCAAATTTACCAGAGGGCTAGCATATTAGTACAGTGATACCTCGATATAGCGGAAAAATTTGGACTTCAAGTACGGCGCATTTAGATTTCTGGTATATAGAGGCTTTCCAGTACTTCCAAAAACTTCCACTGTAGCTCCCAATTTGTTCTGCCATATCGGAGATTTTTGGTATCACATTGTTTTGACTTCCGGTGTAGCGAGACTTTTTCTGGTATAGCACCAGATTTTTCCATTGCATCAAGGCATTTCCGCTGTGCACCACTTGACGCCAAACAGTCCAGCGTCTAGCTAGGGCAGTGAGAACTTGCGCCCAGACCGTTGGGAGTTCGGCAGTTGAAAGGTGAGAAGGCAACGGCAAGACAAGAGCGCGGAGCTTGGATTGCAGGAGTTTACTGTGGGGAACGTGCTTTGGCGACTACAGTGTAGGAATGTTAGGAAATTTGAGGCGACCGCAAGAGGAGAAGGCACTGAGAGCGCAGAGCTTGGATTACAGGAGCTACGGTCACGGCATTGGACACTTACAAGCAAGAAGTCAAGAAACCTGAGTGCGCTGGGCTTGAATTACAGGAGCTGTGGTTGGAACAGCAGAAGCTTGCATGAGAAGGCAAGAGCTCGGAGCTTGAAATAATGGATGTAGCAGGCAGGACACTGAACATCCACAGCAAAAAAAAAAAAATAGGCTGAATGTTCCAATGGCAGAGGTAAGTGAAAGGCAGAGTACCTTTGTCGGATTGCACCACGACTCGCGTCATCGCGGGTTTCTCCACGTCGGGAGGAGTGGTTTAGTCGTCACACTATTGTTAATTGACAAGTAAGTACTCTTGCCTTTTTTTTGGACTTAGCCAAAATTGCAAGGTATGCTCTTGTGTAAGTATAAGAGCTATCTTGTTTGTAGTTGTTCTGTACTTAGTCTAGTATCTAGTGTAGACTGTAGTACTAACACTCAACATGTGCATGTTTTTATTTTTTTTGCTCTGTGCTCCTCTCCCCTCCCCCACCATCCCTGGCTATAGAAGTAGGCACCCGACCTCCCAGCCTCATGCCGGACGACGAGCGAAACATCTCGCTACTAAAGAGCCCAGAATTATGGGCTTTGGGAAGGTTGTACCTCCAGAGGTACTCTGCCTTTCGCGTACCACAGCAAAATTGTTCATTGGAACATTCAGCCTATTTGCAGTGGCTCGCTTCCGGCAGAGTACCTCTGTCGGATAGCACTGATTTACAAACAGAGTAGCTTGTAGAGCAGGGAGGGGTTCTGTGGCGACTCCTGATGTGGAGGGTGCCATAAAAGTGCTTAAGCTAACCCTGATCTGAGCTTTATTAATCCTGTCAATGGAGGTCCTCTTGTTGACCTGCCACAGGAGATTGATACCGCATTTGCGTCCTTCTGTCCATTTGTGTGGACCCCAGATCTCCAATTGCTGGTATCCTATCACTCTCTCTCCTGTGAGAGTTACCCTGAGGGAGCTGTCTGCTTTGTCTTCTGTGCCCGTTTGGGCAAGCGACTTCACTCTTACAGATCAGGGTAAAAGATTCTTCAGAGTTTTCCGCAAACTCCAAATTTTCAAAAATTTATCCAAGTATCCACGGGCACTGAGCATTAAGGGACCAGTCCCTATGCCTCAAAACCACAGTTAAAAACTTTAAAAGATTTCACTGTATTTAGAGGAAAACGCTCCATGGACTTCTCAAAAATATTCCGAGTCCCCACAATGGGACCCGAATTTTTCTAGTATAACTGCTTCAATGCCTCTGAGGCTAAGTCTCCAAGGACTGCCTCCCAAAAATCTTTCAAAGTGTCAACCGTGGGAAGTCCAAATTTTCTAACTCCCCAAGGTGAGACCCAGAACCATTTCCCATTATTTTTTCAAATTCAGATTCCAATTTGGAATATTCAATAACCCCCCCACTAGACTCTTGTCTGTTTCTGATAGCTGAAAGCAGCATACCAGAAATGAAGACTAGGCCCACTGAGTGGAGGGGATTCCACAACAGAATACCGAATTCGAAAACTTCCCAAGTTGCGAAGTTTTTCAACTTTCCAAAAGTGAATCTGATCTGAGAATGGATTCTCAAAGAGCCAGTTAAAATCCAAGTTGTCTTCAAATTGCAAACCGAAAAGTCAAATCTCCCAAAAATTTCAAAGTGTCTTTGGGTGAAGTTAGGAACTTAAGAATTAAAAGTTTTCCAAAATTTCTTAAAATTTCAAAATTTGCAGATATTTCAATTTCTCAAATTTAATCCAAGTATCAAGAGGCCCTAGGCCATAAGGGAACTAAGTCCCAATCCTCGAGATCACAGTAGAGAAACCGTTTGAGTCACTTCACTGTATTAAAGGCAAGGCTCAATGGACTTCCCATACTTATTGTACTTCCCAATGGTGGGACATAAAAATTTTCAAAGTATAACTGCTTCCATGTATCTGAAGCTAAGTCTGAAAGGACCACCTCAAAAATTTCAAAATGTCAACAGCGGAAAGCCAAAATATTTTAAAGTCCAAGGAGCTGTACTGTTTCAGTGTTAAAGTTCCTCTGTTGGTAATTCCCAACTGCAATTCCTTTCAAGATCTCAACCAGAGTCAACTCTCCACGTTCCTCAGCGCAGATCAACCGCTTTTCTCTGCCCTAAGGCAGGCATACTTTAGTTTGAATAAGGAGGCCCAAGGCTTAGGAGAGATAACCATGCGTCGAGGTATAACTAGGAATTGCTTTTTTGAAAATTACCAGAGGATATGTGTAGGAGTGTACTCTTAACTCTTTAAAACTTCTTGAGGTCCTTACTGTGTCACCCAGAGAATTCATAAAAGTTCAGACCTCAAATCAGTATCTGAGATTATGTCAGTCTGTGCCTTTTCAAAAATTTTTCAAAGTGTCTAAGGAGTGCCAAGAAAATATTCCAGGTACAAACACCTTCTTGGGTATCTGAGGCTAAGTGTCGAAAGACCAGTTCTAATCTTTTCTAAGTTCCAAAAGGAAATCACGAAAATATTCTTAGTCTAAAATCTTCTTGAGTATCTGAGGCACAGTGTCGAAGGACCAAGTGAAATTCTTTCCAAGTCCCGAAGAGGAACCCAGAAATTTTTCTAAGTCTAAAAGGCACTGCTTCACTTAGAGTTAGAGGTCAATTGGATACTCAGCAAAAGTTCAAGTTCTGAACTGGTATCCTGAACATTTTCAGAGTTCTGGTAGCTGAGGAGAGGAGAGCCGGTGTTAGGAGAAGTTGACTCGGTCCTGACGAATGCGTCTGGCGTCAGAGCCAATAAGACCGTAGCAGAAAATGCCTTTTATCTTTTCCTGCCGGGCCCACTCAGGTAGCACAGACACACCAACCGGTTCACCGTGGCCGGAGGTTATCCTCTAGTAAAAGGTTACTAACGGGCCCGGAAACCTATACCGCTCGGATGCAACGCCCTTCGCTGAGCCGAAACTAAGTCTCCAAGAGGGGCAAGTTGGGAAAGTTCTCAAAATGTCTCAACTCTCCAAGGACGAATTTTGACCTGTCTTCCAATGTCAAAACGTAATTATATCCCTACTGTATGGGTCTTTCTCCTTTCTTAAATCCTGGAGTTAAGCATGCCTGCACGTGAGTTTAGCCGCGGCTTGTATAACCTCTGGCTGTCAGTAGCTTTCCAACACCCCCAGAACTGTCGACCAGCTGGGAGTTATGAGCAAGACCTCTAGTTAGCCTTTGTTTCTCTTCTCAGCTACTGGACGAACTGCCAACAATCTTCCAATCTTCAAAAACATTCAGGTAGTGAGTCTGATTTGTGAGTGTAAACTCAAAGATTCAGGTATCTTTCTTTCCCCAGTCTAAATTTTCCTGTGGTTTCAAGGGGAAAGGCGAATTAGAAAATCTCCCAAACCTTCTAAGTATTTCGGGGAAGTTCGGAGTTTAATTCGAATTGACGTTAAATTACCATCTTTTTCAGACTATAGTACTACGTCATAGAAGATTTTTAATTATAGACGAAACCAACCAGCATAAGTGCCCTCAGTATCTGGTAGTGTTGGGAACCAGTCCACATGAAGAACTACGTGTACACTTCAAAACTCCAAAAGCTGTAAGGAACTAAGAAAACTCTGCCAAACCTGAGTCCCGACCAGGGTTTAGGTTGAGTGTAGCCCCGGGCGTTCATTCTGAAGCTAGTTGCCAACAGGGCTATTTGTACTGACGCTAAGTGTTAGCAGGACTTTCCGTTCTGAGGCTAAGTCTTCCCCTGACACTTTACTACTTTTAGAAGTAGGCTATTCATACCAGGGTACCGCCTTGTAGATCAACCCTTCCTTAGACCAGAAAGGTAAAATTGGCGATTGCCCTTCTTAAACGAACCGCCTTATTCACCTGCGGGGAACTCCGTCTGAGTTCGTTAGAGGACTACGAGGAGTTGTTCCTGAGGGAACTTTTAGTTTTCACGATCTTTCGCTTTATGCTCTACTCTCCCGCGTAGACGTCTAGTGCCTCGAACTGAGCCGCTAAGTCTACGTCCGATCGTATCTTCGAGGAAGAAAACATCTCCGTTCCGTCTCTTCCCCAGCTTAGAGTGTAATTTCCACGAGCTATATCTGAAGTTGTATGCTTTCGGAGGCTGACTCCTTCTTGAGAGTGACCTCGTCTAGAATGTAGCCAGTTTTTTATGTCATACCAACTGTCCAACGTACCGTTCTCTAAGCCATGGTGACGCTATGAGTCAGCTGAATTTAAGTTTGCCCCCAGTAACCTCAATGGGGGAGTAAGTGGAGTAGCGTCATTTTCGTGAATTTTGCTCGTCCTAACAGCGGAGAATAAGTCAAACAAGCTCTGTAAGGAACTTTCCTTCACGCAAAATAGTGCGGCTTGCACCCCAAAGCCTGATCCAAAGCCTCTAAAGCAGTTTGTCTAACGACCGAAGTATTAGACCATTGAGTCTAAAGTGTAAGGAAGCATTCTACTGGGTCTGTACTCCCGCTTCCGAGGCCTGACTTATCTGGAACTTCAGGCAGGGGCGTTGAACTTGGCTTGCTGAATTGAGTTTGATTGATCTGATCGCGAATGGACATCGTAGTCCTTGCTAGAATCCAGGGTCTCTATCGACCGATCCTCATTGGATTCTGACTGATCATTAGCTTCAGAATCCTGACTGATAGCAATCCCTTACTCTGAATCTGATTAAACGTTAGATCTGATACGTAACTCGGAGTGTTGTTGGTTTCCTCGGAGTGTTGCCCTTCATATAAAAGCTGCACCTTCAGCTTCGAAAACCTAGAATAGTAATAACCCCTAGCCAGGTCCTGACCAGTTCTAGGTTTCATTTTTTGTAGATATAGGCATCTAGAAGGGAAGATCAGATCGAGCAGGTCTTACTAAAGAACCCTAGAATTTTCTACATATATGACTGATAATCCAGACATCGGGACGCATCACTGCCTCTGTATGGGCTCCGATCGTACCAGCAGCTAGATTATCAATCTCTGCAGTCTACTGCACAAGTGTCCCGTATCAAAATCACTTACCTTCCTGGTCACACTCATTCTGATCTGTAATATTAGAAGGGATATTTTGCTTCTTGCAAAATTCTTCAGGCTCGGTCTGTTCGAGCCGTTAGCAGTGTATTAGCGAAATTATCGCAGTCTTCCATCAAGGTGAAGTACCTCCTGCTTGAGTATTACTGCTTTTGACTGCTCTTATCGTACGAGAAAAATCCCTTATCTCTTCTCCTTAATGAGGGGCAAGGGAGATCGAAAAGGACCCCTTGATTTAGTCAAAGGCAAAATAATGTCCTTTTGACTATCTCGGCTTTACTATGAGATCAAGGGCCTCCGTCCTTATCTAAAATCTAGTAAATCGCTAACGAGAAAAACAGGCGAAGTGAAAGTAAAAACTCTTACTGCCACCAGATTAAATTAGCTCGAACCTGTTCCAGGGCTTTCTGGTCATCCCTCACGTAATTCTTGTTCTAGCGTTCATTTGTACCTCTCACTCCTTGCTGATATCGGAGTAATAAGTCCTAGCTTGTCTGGAGAACAGTCGCCAGAAAAAGACTAAGCTGCCTCCTTGGTCTACCTTTGGGCAGTAAAACTTATCAGCCGCTTCGGTATAAGGCGTACCGAGAGATGTTGTCTGAACCTGGGGTCGTGTGACCTCGAGGGTTAAACCAGAACTTTCCCGTTTCTTACTGATTTCTTACGCCGTCTCGACTGATTTATGCCGGAAAAGCTTCCTTTCGAGTATCCGCCCACTCCTAGTGGTTAGTCGATTCCGTGTATAGGTCGACGAACCAAGGAGGACTATGAGTCTTTAGGCCTCTCGGGAGCTTTGTTCTCCAGGGTTAACTACAGAACTTTCCCCGATTAAGCCTACTCTGCAAGAGCCCCTGGTTTCGTTGAGTTCTCGGTAACCTTGTATCATAAAAAAAAGTATACAGTACTTAATCCTCCGCCCTGTTCTGTACTTCCAGGGTTAAGACCCTGCACCTCTGTAAGCAGGCTAGCGGCCTTGGTCGTAGTGTGGCCACCAGAGGTAGATAATCTGCAATATTACCTCGTACTGTCTCGAAAAGAGAAAAGATCGGGGCTATTCTCTAAGTACCTTAGTACTAGGCTAAAATACTCAACAGTAAATTATTATTAATAATTAGATAATAAAGAGTTCCTGCAGAATTTATTTCTCAGACGTAATTACTGAGTGAAGTTTCTACCGGCTTCGTATCAGTACTTAGAAATTTTCCTAAGTCCCTTAGAGATAGACCCGAAAAAATTTTTCTAAGTATCATAGAATCCGTCCTAAGTATTTAAGAGCCCCCAAACCTGGGGCCTTATTGAAGATTTTAGTTATTAGTAGCTGATAACTGTTAACGTAATTTATGTACCTTGTTGTGGTAGGTTATACGGGAGACCTGGTCCATTACCGGAGCTTCGCTACAAGCGCTCTCTTCCGGTAAGCCGTAATTCTGGGGTCTGTCGCAGTCGCGCCAAATCGGCGCTACTGCAACCTGATGACCAGTTGCTTAGCCTTACTCTAAAAGGCCTTAGATTGTATTTAAACTACTATTCTAATGTTGGAAGAACCTTTCGTCCAGATGTTCATTCCGTAGTCAGGACAACGTCCCTTCGAAGACCGGATCTTTAAGCTTTTGACCAACGGGTTCTTCTTGCTTCAAAGCAAGCGAGGGTCGCTTTGCGCCAAAGTTCTGCGCCTTAGCGAGAGTTTCCTCTGCTCTTATATAGCGTGTGTCATCCCGAAGGATGGTGAGAAGCGCCTGCCCTTCTTCGAACCGGTCCATGTCTATGTCAGGACCGGAAAGTGTCCTGCTGGAGAGACAACAATAGCTCCAAAGTCAAACTTCTCACGTTCCAGCCGGCACCCGTTCAACTGGGGTCGGTTCTCTCAGTCAGGAGAAACTTCGCTCCCGTCGAACATTCCCTCTGGTATTCATTGCCAGCGGCTTTGATTCCGCTCGACTATTTGAGGTGCTCACTTCGATATCTCTTGCGGACTGCTCGAAAGAGATGAAGCTACACGTCGGTATTGTCTGATATTGGAAGACAGCTCAAGCTAAAACATCGTCTGTCCAACAGCTGGTCCACTTCGACCTGCTTCTTTCTGTCTTCCCGTCAGGTACTCGAAAGTGGCGTAGCATACGTCGGCGGTTCTCGAAATAGGACGACAGCAAAAACCTAGTGGTCTAACGCCTGTCCAACCACCGGAACTTTTCGAACTGCCAATTTCGGTCTACCTCTCGAAAATGGCGACGCGACATATTGGTATTTCCAGGACTGAGGACAGCGTTTGCGGGCATAACGCCTGTCCACAGCCGGTACCCCTCAAAGAGCTCATTTCGGTATTACCGAAAATGGCGTATCTAGTTGATACATCCAGGACTGAAGGACAGTGTTTGTGGACATAGCGTCTGTCAACATCCGGTACACTGCGAGCAGCTCACTTCGGTACTCCCATATGGTACTCATCAAAAATGGCGAGGCTACGCGTCGGTATTCCCAGGACTGAGGACAGCGTTCGCGGATATAACGTCTGCCAACAGCCGGTACTCTTCGAACAGCTCATTTCGGTATTCCCATCTGGTACTCATCGAAAATGGCGTAGCATACGTTGGCATTCCCAGATACTGGAGGACAGAGATAGCTACAGTGGCAACGCCTGTTTAACAGCCGGTACTCATCGAACGGCTCACTTCGGAATTGCCATCTGGTAGCTACCGCAATGTCCGACCGATCGATCATTGCTGTTTTCTGGTCGACCACTGTGGTCGATCAAAATACCGCAATGTCCAACCGGTCGATCATTGCGGTTATCTGGTCGACCACTGTGGTCGATCAATATACCACAATGTCCGACCGATCGATCATTGCGGTTTTCTAGTCGACCACTGTGGTCTATCAATATACCGCAATGTCCGACCGATCATTGATCATTGCGGTTATCTGGTCGACCACTGTGGTCGATCAATATACCACAATGTCCGACCGATCGATTATTGCGGTTTTCTGGTCGACCACTGTGGTCGATCAATATATCACAATGTCCGACCTGTAAGACGTGCCCAACCACGTCTCACGACCTACTTTTACACGCCGGACAACGGGCCCCGCGCTACTCTCGTGGTGGGCCCACTCCTGGCCCAGTGTCACCCTGCAGTGGGACCCACTTGGGACCACGCACCATGGCCTCGCTGCTTCCCAACCGAGCGACGCATCCGCTTCAGCTCTCTTGCGCATTGCCTTTAATATAATTCTTAAATGTATCTTTTAGCTACACCTTTTA
>LQNS02277275.1:2642894-2658628 GCA_001587735.2 Parhyale hawaiensis | reverse complement strand
CGTTGGACCAAAAAGGTCTCATCCGCCTTTAGAGTGGCATTTCCTCCAACTCAGGGGCTACCCAGAGCCCCAAACCCAAGGCCAGCTCATACAAACAAAGCGGCGTCCGGTGGCCGGACAATGGGGGCGGCCTGATAACGCGCAGGCCACGCGTATCCTGTGAGAAATAAATGTACAAAAACGTATTTGTCCTTGGATGGTTAAGTATGCATCAAAGAAAAAATCTCTTAGTGCTATCTTCGATCTAAAGCGAAATATTCAGCTCTCACCAGCCTAATCGAAAGTCTGACTAGAGACGGCTTTAAAATCTATTTTGTTACTTGAGAGGAATATGCATTGGCAGTAGCTTACACTAATCTTGATTTTTCACTCAAAATCCCAAGTGCACCCTAAGACAATTTGATATAATTTTGATAAAAAGTTTTCCAGTCAATATAGCGATTTAAAGCAAAAAGTTAGCTGTCCGTTGTGATACATGAAATGTGTTAATCAGCAAAAAATGCAATTTTGTGTATGTATATAGATCAATAGTCAATAGTGATTGACTGTAATAGAATTTAGGGCAACAAAATAGTTAGACTGGCTAAGATTCCTTTTGCAATTTACCTATTTTCAGTACTCATATATACGTGCATCTCTCCATTAGACGCACGCTGCGCCGCCTAGAGCAGTTATTTTATAATTAACTTCGCCTATGAGGTTAAGTTTTTGTCAGGTTTGTCTCTCTGTCTCTTTGACTATTATACTATTATTCTGTCTGTCACCAATTGCATACTTAGTGAATCAAGAGCATTGTTTTCATTTATAAGTTTAAATTCGATGTATAAAAAATCCAAGCTCTCGATGACATTTTGCAGGTAAATTTAAGATAAGAGTTTTTTGTATCGAAACGGTATGGCATGTATAAATGATCAGAGACAGCATCTTTCACTAAAGGATTTTAGTACCCTAGGAGTAAGCGATGACCAGGCAGCATCACAAACTCTATGGTCCACTTTGTACTGCAGGACTCACTAGTTTTGCACTACAATTATCAGAAGAGCTTGAGTTACCATCCAGCTTTAGGAGATTGTTAGTATATTCGACTGACTCTTGAAAGCAAAAGCACGAAGATAGATCCATCTGACATCACTAAAAAACAACTTTGGTTTATATGCATATATGTATGTGATCTTGGCATTAATTAACTGAACTTTTTTCTAATGCAATACTCAGCAGTTTCTAGATTGGCATGTGCGAGCAGTTGAAGAAACAAGTAAAGAGTGCACAACCCATCTTTAAGATCGATACAATGACGTAATGCGCAACTGATCTAAATATCGCTGTCATATTGTTTTGTGAACAAAACTCGTTCTTTTTATCTGTAAATCTAAATACACAAGAACAGTAATGACTTACCCAATACCAAACATTCAATTGTTCCTCTTGGAGAATATTTTGTTATTTTTGCTAGGGGAGCGATTTTAGCTAAATTTGCTACGGAAAATAATTCTCAGTGAAACATGTGAAATAACATTGAAGTTTCGTCAACAAATAGAACTAAGTTAGTCTTGAAATATATGAAAATCAAGAGTCATGTTGCAGTCCATTAGTTGTTTAATTAATGACTGATGTGAACTGAATATTTCTGATTTATTGGCCATAGCCAAGATTTTAGTTTGCTTTGAGTTTCAGCATCAAATAGTATACAGTAGTTAACTGTTCAATGCTGTGTATTCTTAATTTGCATTCTAAACTAGAGCACCCGAGCACCCTGAGAGTGCATACCTCCACTAAGCAAGGCAGCGTAAACGAAAAACTCAATTGAGACTTATTTATCATCAGTAAAGTTTAATCATTTGTGCTTCATGACAGTATTAACAGATTCTGTATTTTTCTTGAATATCCGTCTGTAATTTTTTTGAGTTATGTTCTGACAAACGTTAGTCAGACCAGCATAGGATCAATTGATAATCACCAAAATTTTACCATTTCCCAGTCGGAAATTATGGTTGTTATTATAGTAGAATATAGTGATGTATGAGAGATTAAAGTTGATTATGGATGATGAAACAATATGATAGAAGTGTCGACCATAACATAACGTTGATTTTAATATATTTAGATCGATATTGGTGGAGGCAATATTTTTGTTCATGGTTTGTCAAGAAACGAAGGTCTATGGTCGTACATGGATGTTTGACGACTATATATGATAGATGGTTGTACAAGGATGTTTAAAGACTATATATGGTAGAGCATATGTTAGAGCATAACTATGGTAGCTTATCAACGGATTTCCGTACGTATGATCATGAAGGGAATTCCTCCCATTATATGGGGCAGAATATGTATAGATTGCCATAGATTTTAATGATATGGCTAGAATTCCCAACATTATCGACCAAAATAATATTGTATGACTATAAGCTTGAATGCGAAACATCTAAAAATTCATATCATAGTGCAAAAATTGTGCATATTTTCTTTCTTTTCTTTCCATTCTTTCTGTCAATGAAATGTAAACATTGCACGGTATATATGGATATTAGCGGTCTCGACGTTATTTTTTTCTATTGCTTCCCGATTTTTTTACGCTTATCCACTTTAACGAAGTTACCCATCATATCCATTTTTATTTGTTGTATCTCTTACTAAATAGCATTGCAATCCTTAATCAAATATTGCCATCTATTTTTATGTTTAATCAGTTTATATCTGTAAAGATTCATCAAGAAATTCTTCTCATTAGCTTTATATGGAAGATGTCAAGTTATATGAGATATTTAACCTTTCGTACCCGGAGAACGAGTACCACCCGAAAATTATCGATCGAGTTGTGACTTCCTCTAAACTAGGTAGAGTAGCTCTATACCGACTTAGAGTTAAATAAGTTATATATAAACAGGCGTTAACTGCACCGATTAGTTCAAGCTCCTGCTCTAGCATCGTTCTGAAGCTTAGAGCCTTACACCATTGTGAGCTGCAGGCCTAACACGCACGAAATAATTAAAATATTATTATATGCAACTAATCATCAGCAAACGAAGCAGGCATCGACTGCATAATATGGCAATAAATAAAATAATTAAAAAAAATTATCTTGGTAGAATATAGTTGTATTATTCGCTGAACACAGTCGATTGGGGTTGTGAATGGTTTTTTTACGGTTTACTATGGTAGATCATGGTTGTGCAGCTAAAATCTTAATAGTTGTAATTGGGTATTTATGGTTGATATTATGGTCGAAGGTTGTGACATATCTCTACCATACTGCACCCCATAAATGGCTGTATATGGAGGATATATAGATAATAAACAACCAAAGTCTCGACCATAATCATAGTTGTTCTACTATAATCACAACCATAATTTCCGACTGGGTTGTGTCTTCTCACATTTCTAACAATTCCTGCCAATTTCCCAAAGATCAGGCTCTAACTTTTAGAGTTATGTCACCACTCGAAAAAGAGGCAAGCAACAAGCAACAAACGGTTGAACGAATCTTATCTAAAGAGCTTCTGTTCTTCCTAACTTGTATGATAAATCCTGTAAGTTTCGCAAAAATCCATCTATAACTTTTAAGTTATTTTGGTGATAGACCAACAAGCAGACAAACCAGTCAGACAAAGAAGATAAACTCGAAAAAACATAACCGCTTTGGCAATGGTAATAACTGCCATTATCTTCCACCGAAATTCTAGCGTTGAAATACTGGTATTGATGACAATTTCATGACTACTGATTATTCAGCCAGGTTAACAAATTATTACATCCACCGATAACGTTATGTTCTTGTGGAGTTTGTTCTTTTGCCCGTCACCAAGGTGACTCAAAAAGTTAATGACGGATCCTTACGAAATTTACTTGGATTGTTAGGGATGGTAGGGGGAACAAATGATTAATTGAACTTTGGTGATCCGTTCTACTGCTTGTTGATTTGTTTATTGGCCTGCTTTTTTGCTTGGAAATATAACTCAAAAATGTACGGAGGGAGTTCATGCAATTTGTGTGAATTATTAGATATGCTATGATGAGTAGATGATCACATTTTATTAGTTATCTGTTTGTCCGTATGTTTGGTTTTATATTGATCACAAATATCATCGAAAAAGTTATTAATAGATTTTCATAAAATTTGCATTAATAGCTAGAAATGTTGAAACGCCCAAATGACTAAATTTTGGTGATGATCGCTTCGTCCGTTTGTGTGTTTGACCAAAGTTTGTCTTAGATTTGTCATAACATAACTCAAAAGTTACGGACGGATCTTTCAGAAAATTACAGAAACTGTTAGCCTATTACGGTCAAGAGGCACAAAAAACAGAATTTTTTGATGATAAAAAATCTTATTGTGAATACCAATTTGAATATTTTCTTTAACATTGCCTTGCATAGCGGAAGTAAGCGCTCTCAGAATGCTTTACATAGAATTGTTTAGTGAGACGTATTTGAAAGAGATGGTGGCAAATTGTTGATAGACGTGAGTCAACGTTAGTAACATTAAAAATTTAATGATAAATGTTCGAGAAAATTAGCGATCTACTTTTCATTGCAAATTCGAGTAATTTAGTGCACTGAGGCTATGAAAAGGCCAATAATAAATTCTACTTCGAGTAGAGCCCAATAATTGTCTTAAAATCAATACCACATTTTCTTCCATCAAATAGAATAACTTGTTACAGAAAGTCATGGAAATTTATGCACTCATAAAACATTTTGGTATAACTATAGCATTCGCACAGCGGGTTAAATATTTTTAATGTGATCTATATTCCTATTTTCCACTCATGACCAACAAAAAGGAGAGTATCATTTAATTTTTATTAAGGCGTTCGCTAGAGACTTGATGCAACCGGAATGATCTGGAATGGTCGGTACTTTAATTTGATAAAAGATTTCCTCAAAAATATAGCTATAATCTTCCAAATATATTTTGAGGAACGTGTGGCGTCCGTTTTACGCTCGTGCAGAAGCCCGGTAAAATGTATGATTCTACGTTCGTCATTTCCTACTATTTAAATGATGTTCCTATCGATGAAATAAGTCGAGCAGAATATTGCTTCTATAGCCATAGTTACCAATATAAACGTGCGCTTCATTCGCGTCTCTGTGGACATACTTTCGAAGAAAATTTTTAAAATAAAAAATTACTTTCTTAATTTTAAAATATATGTGTATCCGAAAAGTATGGTCATACTTTATTTGCCAAAATTTTTGTGTCTTCTAAAAATCATGGTACCACTCCTTTAACATAACTTTCGCTTTGCCAACAGCTCATCTCTTGTATTTTTCACAAATTTTGAAAATGTAGAGAGGAACAAGTAGCGGCAATTTCCATTACTTTTGATCAAGTCTATCCGGGCGTTACCGTTACTCGTTACGTTTCAAAATTTGCTAAGGTGATACCGTTACTCGTTACAAAAAGTAATGCCCGTTACTTAAGCCGTTACAGTAACTAGTTACATGCCCATCTCTGGCTATGAGAAACCTCTTTGTTGTGCTAGTCACAAGTTCAGAAGTGAACAATCCTAGAGATATATGGGTAAGGTTTGAAAATTCAATGTCACAAGATTACCTACGTCACGAGCAAAGAGCAACAAACAATGTCAATTTGGTTCCGAATGCTAGGCATCACAATCAAACTCTTGCATATTTGCAAGAAAAACTTCAGACTTTTGGAAAGAAGCTGTATGACTTTAGCTTGCCCGCAGCGCAATATTTTGTCAATGGTGAAATTGAAAGCAGATGCTCTTCGAACAACAATATGACAGAGAGCAACAAAGAGACTACATTCGAAAAAATTAACCTCTCTTTAATAATGAGCAGAGAAATGTATTTGATTTTGTAATATATTGGGATTCTGACGAGGGTGCAGTTCTAATTGAGTTCGTCACTGTGCTTGGTTGTGAGAGTGAACTTCAAGGCCGAGTATAGTTATCAGGCTACAGGTTGGAGGGTGAAGGAATGCCGTCAAGATATTTTTGTTTATTGACATCTTATTACACAAGACTTAGAAGATATGATCCAATAATAAGTAACAAGCATGCTACTTGATAGATGCAGACAACTGATTAAGAATACAAGGTCTACATCTAAGTAAGTGCTACAAGCAGAATGCTGTATACTATGTACAGTACTAGAATGCTAGTACTGAAATAAGCTGACGCTTGATAGTGCAAGTGCCTTTAATATCTATCATTGCCTGCTTCATTAGAACACCGGTTGCTTCCGCCGGATTCGAGTTGAAAATCCGCCGGTAAATTACTGTACGTTTACGAGAATAACAAATATCTCAGAGACTATGGTTACAGGCTATGACGGACAGCTTTCACTGATATATGTTCCACCCGGAAGGTCATTGAGAAATACGCATGCCACTCAAAAGCAATGCTGGTAAACCGGCACATTTTTACTCGGTCATAGAACGACCTTTTAAGTTCATTATCTTAGAAGCTCTGAGCTGAAGATACCGGCGGTGGCTACATCCGCCAGGCATGACTTCGCATGACACAAAGAATGCGTCCATTCATTGAATGTTACCTAACACACTGGAATATTGTATGTGCGAAATGCATGTATAGCAGATTTAGTTTGTCATTGTCTTGACAGAAACGTGTCATGAATTATATTAGTATATGCGCCAGGAGGCACAGAGAAACTTTCCTACTGAACACAATCCTTGCTAAAGTAAGAAGCACAGGAAATATCGCTGTTGCCGTGGCGTCATCAGGGATAGCCGCAACACTAATAACAGGAGGAAGAACTGAACACTGAAGATTCAAGATTCCTCTCACAATAAAGGATAATGACATTTGCAACTCTGATAAAGATTCAAATACTGCTAAATTGTTGCGACACACAAGAGTTATTGCGTGGGATGAGTGTCCTAAGATGAGAAGAGAAAGCGGTGGATCGCACGCTGCATTTAAGATGTCTGCAATAATAACCCATCATATGGAGACATTTTGACAATTTGTTGTGGAGACTTCCGACAGTTGCTCCCTGTTGTGAAGAGAGGGAATGATGCTGATGTTGAAAATGCGTGCCTCAAGAATTCGATTTTTTGGTAAGGGTTTAGAAAATTTCAACTGACCCAAAACATGCGGGTTGACGAAGATAGTCAAAATTACGCTAAATATTTACTTGACGTTGGAGAAGACAAACTTCAGAAGAACAGCGACGGAGAAATTGAGCTCCCTGCAGATATAGTTTTACAACAGAGGAACATCGATGAATGTGTACAATTGGTGTGTCCATCATTCGAAAATGTGTCTTAGTACCACTAAACGAATTTGTCCGAAGTATATACTCAAAATTTATCAGCCATTTCCCGGGAAACTTAAAGGAATATCTCTCATTCAACTCTGTGACTGATGGCACAAACGCTACCCACTTTCCAACAGAGTTCCTCGACTCGATTGAAGTATCTGGACTGCCACCACACAAACTTCAGCTCAAGGTTGGCTCTCCTGTCATCATGATGAGGAACTTAGATCCTTCTCGTTTGTGTAACGGTACGCGACTCATCGTTGAAGCTCTTAACGAATATTTAATAGTGGCCAAAATAATCGTGTCTGCTTTTCAAGGAGAAATGGTTCTCATTCCGAGAATAAAGCTTATGTTATCAGAAAGCAAAGGCGTTCCCCTACAACGCATTCATTTTTTAATTCAGTCATGCTTTGGCATGACTATTCAAAAGGCACAAGGTCAAATGATGTACGATATTTTACTATAATGAAAACCAGTATTTCAACACGGACAACTTTTTGTAGCACTGAGCCGAGGAAGAAGGAAGCAAAATGTTACTGTATTTTTAAGTGGTCCGGACAGAAAAACAAAAACCATTGTGAATAGGAACGTAATGTAAATAGATACGTAGAGTAATGAAACCTATAATATAAATATTATGTACCGGTATTGTGATGTAACTGCGAATAAAGATTTGATAACTCTATTACATGACCTATTCAATTAACCTAAAAGTAGACCCAACGGGTAACGGATGGTTTATATATACCATAGACCGCAACAGTACATGACTCTTAGATCTGACACTGGCTGCCAAAAGTCGGCAATGGAAAAATGGGATTTTCTCAAGAGCTATTCTTTTCCCCTATCTAATACTGGTGAAAAAAATTCCAAGGTACCCAACATTTTTCTTGCGGAGAAGGTATCTTGAATACGGCGGGGACGCACTTGGGGGCTTGCCTGCATGACCGTGTCTGGACATGTTCCTAATAGCTCTTGAGAAAATCCCACGTTCCCATTTTGGCCGCGAGCGTCGGATACGACTTGGACCTAAGAGTTAAGTACTGTTGCGGTCTATGTATAGACAAATATAATTATCTTTACTTTAAAAGCCCAATGTTGAATATTCCTTAACAAGCAATGCAGATGGTGATGGTGACCCAATGCATCACGGGTCATCTACTAATGTAATGTAAAGGTACCGTAATACAGCAAATAAAACTAGATGACGTTACATAAATACAGTGCCTAGACATAAGTACTTGCACAAGTCAATTTTTTATGTATTTTAAAAAAAATTAGGGACTGCTTTAGGATAATAATACAGGAAGTTTATATAACATATATATAATAGAATATTTAAACAGAACAGTCAAATGCGCACTTATAACAAGAAAATTTAGCACAAGTAAAAATAATGAGGGACAAAAGTATTTGACCAAAAAAATTTATGACATTTAGTTCTTGGTGGCGTGACCTTTATTGGCAATAACAGCATGGAGACGATTGTTATAGCTGGGAATTAACTTTTCACATTCACTTGATGGTAATTTTTTCCATTCTTCCATGCAGATAACCTTTAATTCAGTAGGTTTTTGGGACGTCGTTTGTGGACACCAGATTCAAAAAGACGCCAAAAATTTTCTACTGGATTAAAGTCCGGTGATTGGCTAGTTCATGGAAGAACATTTATTTTCTTCTCTTGAAACCATTCTTTCGTTAAATTCGCAGTATGCTTGGGGTCGTTGTCTTGTTGGAAGGTCCACCTGCGCCGTCCGTAGAATTTTTTTGGCACTTCCAAGCAACTTCTTCTCTAATATCTCCATGTGCACGAAACTATTCATCTTGCCATCAATGATATGAAGATCCCCAACACCACGGGCAGTAAAGCAACCCCACACCATGATGCTGCCCACTCCATGCTTCACAGTGGTGATGGTGTTCTTGGGGTCATAGGCAGTACCACGTTTCCTCCATACATGCCGAGCTTCGTTTCGGCCAAAAAGTTCTATTTTAGTTTCGTCAGACCATATAACCCCTTCCCAAACCTCATTTTCTTTGTCCAGGTGGTCTTTGGCAAAGGTTAAGCGGCTCTTGACATGTTTTGCTGTAAGAAGAGGAGTTTTGCGAGGAGTGTAAGAATAAAGGACAGTACGGTTCAATTCCCTAACAATAGTTTTCTTGCTGACATGCAGTCCCTGAGACGCCAGTTCACTCTGATCGTCAGCACGAGTTGTCATGGGGTCATTAGTCACCTTACGTAGCATGTAGCGCCGAGGATGAACCATGATCTTACGCGGAGCTCCAGCTCTTTGCAAGTTAGAGACCGCCCCAGGCATAGGAGCGTCTTGAATCGATTGAAAACTGTAGAAATGGCAGCGTGCCAAAAGTTAGGACTGGCATCGAAAAATTCCGCCGCAAATACCGCCGTAAATTCCGCCGTTTTTGTAAGTTGGGTCCCAGTCACTTGAAGCGTGCGGACTATTGCTCCAACCGTTGAAAAAGAAACATTGACACGTTCTGCTATTACTCTATAAGTTAATCCCTCACTACGAAGTTGAATTATCCGTTTACGAGTAGCTTCAGGGATTTCTTTAACTTTGAGCATTGTAGTGAGAGTGTGCGCGACTTCAACGAGGTCGAGAGAGGTAATGATTGTGCCGGGTGTAGTTTTTTTGCATTGTATTTGTTTCGAGACGTTTCGTGAACGCTCTAGAATAATTTCCAAACTAATTTATTGAAATTATACCATTATATATCAAGGATTCAACATCATATTTATTTTGGTCAAATACTTTTGTTCTTCATTACTTTTACTTGTGTTAAATTTTCTTGTTATAAGTGCACATTTGATTGTTCTGTTTAAATATTCTATTTTATATTTATATATGTAATATAAACTTCCTGTATTAATTATCCTAAAGCTAACCCTGAATTTTTAAAAATACATAAAAAAATAGTTGTGCCAATGCTTATGTCTATATATATCCATGCTTAGGGGTAGAGTGTTGGATATTCCTTCGAGAAGCAAAGAAGCTGGTGATGGTGACCCGTTATTGGGCATGAGTGGATGGTTAACTTTTTAAATTTTTAGCGTATGGTTTATGACCAGCTGAATGACACCTGTTTTTTTTTGCAAAAGCAAAAAGATGGTAATTATGACCCAACTTGTTACGGGTCGTCTAGTATTATACTAAAATTCATGAACTTTGCTTGTGTGTTTATTTGTTTGTGTCTTGTTTGACACAGCTTCTTCACTTTTAGACGAGAGGAAATTCGAGGTATTGGGGGGACGGGCAGTCACATTCTTTCTATGGATTAGCTCTTTAATTCGATTGTCTCTGTGATACGGAAGTTAAACGGAGCTGGGCTTCAAGAACGGGCTTGATCAATTCATCGGTTCCATGGGTAATACAACTCAAATGCGTAACATATAATATTTTGACTTTTCTTACAACCTGGGTGTTGATTATTCGTTGTAGAAGCAAAGAATCTATTGATAGTGAACCAAATGAGCCGCTCCTTGACGGGCAGAAGAGAACGGCCGAATAGCGGATGGTCTATGCACAACTAAATAACACCTGTTTTTTGCGAAAGCAAAGACGAACGCAATAACGACCCAACGGGTCACGGGTCATCTAGTATCATAATAAAAGTCTGTAAACCTTGCTTGCTTGTTTATTTATTTATTCATTTGTGTCTTGTTTGCACACAGTTTTTTTTTTACTTTTAGAAAGGAAGAAATTCGAGGGACTAAGGCACAGCCCCCCCCCCCCTCCAACACTTATTGTACTAAAACTCCGTGAACCGTGCTTACTTGCATGACTACTTATTTATTTAGTTGTGTCTTGTTTGACACAGCTTCTTTGCAGTTAGACGGGAAGAAATTCGAGGTATTAGGGTAGTCGCATTCTTTCAATGGATTAACTCTTTAATTCGATTGCATATGTGATACGGAAGTTAAATTGAGCTGGGCCTCATGAACGGGTTTGATCAATTCATCGGTTTCATGGGCAATACAACTGAAATACTTAACATATAATTATAATTTGACTTTACTTGCAAACTGGGTGTTGATCATTCGTTAAATGTAGAAGCAAAGAATCTGTTGATAGTGAACCGAACGGGCCGCTCCTTGACGGGCAGAAGAGAAAGGCCGAATAGCGGGTGGTCTATGCCCAGCTAAATAACACCTGTTTTTTTTTTTGCGAAAGTGAAGACGATCGCAATGACGACCCAACGGGTCACGAGTCGTCTAGTATTATACTAAAAGTCTGTAGATCTTGCTGGTTTATCTATTTATTCATTTGTGTTTTTTTTTTGCGCTCATTTTTTTTTATTTTCAGAAGGGAAGACATTCGAGGGACTAAGGCACAGCCTCCCCCCCCCAATACTTATTATACTAAAACTCCGTGAACCGTGCTTGCTTGCATGCTTACTTATTTATTTACTTGTATCTTGTTTGACACATCTTCTTCACTTTTACACGAGAAGAAATTTGAGGCATGGGGGGGGGCAGTGACATTCTTTTCATGAATTAGCTATTTAATTCGATTGCAACTGTGATACGGGAGTTAAACTGAGCTGGGCCTCAAGAACGGGCTTGATCAATTCATTGGTTCCATGGGCAATACAACTGAAACACCTTACATATAATAATTTGCCTTTGTTTACAACCTGGGTGTTGAATATTCGTTAGAGAAGTAAAGAATCCGTTGATAGTGAACCGAACGGGCCGCTCCTTGACGGGCAGGAGAGGACGGCTGAACAACAACGAACGAACAGTTGGCAATACGGGTTACCGATCCAGGATGATGCCGCTCACAATGCGGCTGATGGCTCCAGAATGTTACAGCTGACAAAGCAGTGTAGATGATTAATCCGTAATTATATGATTAAGCATAGGAAGTCAATGAACATGAACGTGACAATATGCATTAGATGTAATGTTTAGCGAACAAATGGTACAATATTGAATGTAGCTTCAATAGCAAACTTATACAAAATAGAAGTAGATTACCGAAAGAACAAATCTGATGAGAAACAATTCCACTAATCCAGCTTTCTCCGTATGCAAGCAACCAATTGCTTTTAAACAAGGAGAAATAATTGGTTTCGTCCTTGAACGTGCTTTCAACAGGTGTTTCTGTACATCAACCAGTGGTGAAACCGATCATTTCATTATTATTCAGCAGCTGGCATTCACAGCTCTTCACTGGGACCACAGTATATATGTAACTCCGTGCTGTCGACAGGAGCAGCATTTATTTGTTGCAGTTCTCAGTGACAGTTGCATTTGTTTTTTTTTTACCACTTCACTTTGAACAAAACATCTAAGTTTTCTCCGCAAGAATTGTTGCCTGATTTATAAGTGAGTTAAGAGCAGAGTTTCGGAATACTTTTTCATGAATAATATAATGCAACAGTGATGCATGTGATACACAGTTTCAAGTGATACGCCAGTGGAGTATTTAGAGATCGCTGATGGTGTGTCTTTCCATTTTCAGAGATGGGGATGGCGCGTGTTTTAACTGGCATGTTGGTTATGACTATTGCAACTGAGGTTTTGGGTGCTCCGCAATGGGGAACAGTAATGGCGCCCCCTTTCCCGCTTCCTCAGCAACTTCAGTGCGGAACTTATACACTCACTCCTAACCAAATTTATGTCATTAAAAGCAGAAACTTTCCTGGGGATTACCCAGCTGGCTCAGAGTAAGTAAATGTACTGTGTGAAACATTGGCTATACTTTGCCATAGATTCTATGTATGGATAAGGTAATACTCGTACAGATCAAGCTGCATGGCAGCGCTAAGAGAAGCGATGTGCCACTTCTTTATGTGCCACTTCTTTATTGTTCTTCATTTGTTTCAACAAATGGACAAATGCTATCATTTTGCAATGAAGATCTTCTCATCAACTCTCTTTAGGGGAAAATGACGTTGATTTTCTAAACAATCCACCATTGCACAGCCGGAGCTAATTAAGAAAGTGTCTGCCTCACGATGTTAGGGGTATGTTCGATTAGGCGCCGAAATCAGGCCTACAAGGCGTAGCTTATCCGCAACACCGTGCAGTCAGAAGCTTTGGCTTAATAATTTTCAATAGTGTTGCAAGTGCTAGAAACAAGCGATTATACATTGAGCCTGCTGTAAGCTATGTTGCTGAGCAAGATTGAATTTTTGTAAGTCTCAAGGATAACAGTCTGCAGAAAAAATTTCGGAGTTTGGAGCCTAGTTTACCGGGTTGAAGCCTGCGCACCTGTCTACGGTTTCCGACAAGTTGAACCTCGAGTGCTTCATTTCGAGGCCCATTCAAACGTGCCCTAAATGTGTCATTAATAATTGGCAAAGGGAATTAATTTGAACTATGGTACGTCCACTATTGGTCTGACTTATCCATAACTTGAGACAAAATAGTAACTCCAAGGATACTTTCGCTTGGGCACCGAAAGTAGGCTAAGTACTCAAGGCTTGACTTTTTGAAACTGAAGCAAATTGCGCTGGATTTAACCTTGGGTTTTGTGCTTTAAATATAGACCTTTTTTACTGGTTAGTCGTGAGACTTTCAGAACGTCAATATTGCTCGGTAGAATGGAGTTTTCAGCCCGGCTCAACGTAATGTTCCTTGCAACACTTGCATCATAATTTTAAGTGTAAAAGCCAAAGCATCTGGCCGCAGGTTCGTACAAGCTGAGCCTCAAAGGCCTAATTTTGCGCCCACTAGAACGTGCCCTTTGTCTCCTTAACTGCATAGTGCATATTGCACCTAGGAGCCCTGCATGTGCATGTACTGGTTTAAGCTACAAATTAATGTTCGCTATATAAGGCCCAGAGGCTTGCACAGCTGCAGCGAAGCACGAATAGTCAGCGCTATAAATAGAGAGATGAAAGATTCCAATGATTAGATAGTTGCCTCCAGACGAACCCACAAACCCATGCTTAGAGAGCAGCCGGGACTCACGCTCTGGTCTTCTATAATTAAGCTATTGCCGCATGGCAAACACATGAATAATTAAGAAAGAATAAACTGAAGATGAGGTGGTACGGCAAACATAATTATCTGCAGCAGACCGACGGTGACACTGCAACGTTGAGTTAGTTGAGATCGGAAGGGTGATGGAATAGGGTGACCGCCAAAAATTTGGCTAGCTTCAACTCGTTGATTGCCCCAATGCTGCAAGCTGTTCCTGTTGCAGCTTATCATGGAAGTTACAAACGCTGACGCTGCAGTTCGGGACATCACGATTTCACCTTCTAGGTTGGGATCCGAGCATTTCACCTCGAGACAATAAGCGAAATATCTTTCAAATCACTCGGCCCCTGAGAAAAGGAAAAATGACACTATTATTATTATAGTGGGTTGGGATACTATCGCCGCAGGCATCACGCCCGTCTCGCGCCGAAAACACAAGGTCGGGATATTCTCAATTTTTGGACTCTGTCACTGGCCCAGCATAGAACTGAGAACATACACTCCCTCACAATCATAAATCCAAGATCCATGCGGAGTCACAGGCCCCGTCAATTTCACATTTCTGCAGCTAAAAAAATGATCGCGCAGCATCCGTGCTACGCTCCCATTCATCTCAATAAACCTCTGAATTCACAGTTTTTCGTAGATTTCGCATCGCTCCAAGTATCTCTTTACCATTCTCACATTAACACTCTGTTGAGGGAACTCTGAAAGTATGTCTACCATCATCACATCTGGGTCCCATCTCCGAGGGTATGGGAAGCAACTCCTTCGGATCTCCGAATAGCTGAGGCATTCAGCCAAGAAATTTCGTATTGTCAGCCGCACCAGACTGTCGTCACACTAGGGTCGAGGGCGGCGCTCCGTCGTGTATTGATGGGTCAGCCTGGTATACCAATGCGCAGGCGGCACACTACCACCAGGGATGTCGCGAAGGATACAACATTGGGGGGGGGGAGGGCACTGAAAAATACCGACTGACGTTAACTATCAGTTATATTACCGACTGGAAAAAATGTATATAGTGCAACTGTGCACGAGTACTGTATGATAATATATATATATTTACATATAGCTATATCAGGGTTTATCTGAAGGCATGTCTGACTAACGCCTACATTAGCTGTCGTCGCTTGCGGTTAGGTGTAATTTGAGTATTACACCGAACGGCCAGTAGTCCACGGGATTTTCATCGTACGTTTCTCGACAGATAAACTTTCAAAACGGGGCGTTTTTAGCTTGATCCGTCCCTACCCCCGTCCGACCACCCCTACTAGAGAACGCCTTCCAATGAGCTGGCCTGTGTAAGGTTAGGTTCCAGGCCAGGACTGCTACAGCTCGTTTTCTAAGTGTTTTACAGCAATAATGTGGGATTTTGAGGGTTTTTATGGTGTTTTGAGGTTTTTAGGGTGAATTGGTATGTAGTTTGAAGCTTATTACATGGGAAAAAGCTTATTAGGAACGTTAGCAGAACCAGTCCGGGCCCTAACCTAACCTTACACGTAAGGATTCATTGGACGTTAGATTACAC
>LQNS02277275.1:2606407-2625524 GCA_001587735.2 Parhyale hawaiensis | reverse complement strand
TATGTGATGGCACTGAGCCATATCGATTAGGTTGTGAATATATAGCTGTAATATTTCTAACAAATTACTGTACACACAATTTTTAATGTAAGCTGTAATATAATAATCAAAGAACACCTCCCGCCTGTGGAGACACAAATGTTTAATAAATAAATAAATAAATAAATAAATAAATAAATAAATTAATAAATAAATTTTCTCCGGGAGAAGTTCTGATCTCCTTCACGGCAGGCAGCGCCACAGCCGGGAACAAATTTGCGTGCGCCCTGCGGTTTAAATGTTAGCGGCGCGCCTCTGCTTGTCCTCTGCACATCTCTGCTCTGTGGAGTCCTGCACTGGAGATTAAATTGCTGGCCTGATTGTATTTTTTAATTTGATATTAAATTAATTTAATCATGAACATCGGTTGTGACATTCACGCAAGTTACACATTTTCATCGGTCTCCTCTTGAATATGAAATACAGTATAATATACTTCTTTCAGTTTAAACTGTACGGACAATTAATTTATCCGTGTAATTTGGTTTTATCGTTTCAAAATTATAAAATGTAGGAATAATTATTGGCACAAGAGCTGAATTATATGTTAAACTTCCTCTTCTCGTTTCATTTTTCAAAACCATAGCTAGTAAAATATCAGGAAAGACTTAACTAGAGCACTCTGAGAGCGCATACCTCCGCCAAATAAGGCAACGTAACGAAAAAGTCAAATCGGCTCTGAAACTATGATTTCTTTTGTATCAACTACAAAATCTAATTATTTGTGGCTTTTAATAGCATTAACAGTTTCTGCATTTTTGTGAAGATCCTTTCATAACTGCTTGAGCTATTGCGTTGCAAACATTATGATAAACACAAATCAAACATAGAAATGAATCAACCGATCTCCTCCAAAATTCAACCATTTTGCCTTTTAACATTATAAACAACGGTAAGTTTCAAAGAGATCCATTCAAAACTTTTTGAGTTATAGCGTAACAAACATTATGACAAACACAACTCAACCATATAAACAACTCAGCCGAACTGCACCAAAATTTCATCATTTATGTCTTTTAACAATACTAAAATTCATGTAAGTTTCATAAAGATTCACTGGAAGCTTTTTGAGTTATTGCGCTAACAACATAAAATCAACCACAGCAATAAACATACAAACGAACAAACAAATCATAAAAAAATTCGGTCATTTACTCTTTGAGGTATACCTAACAACCCATGTAAATTTCATAAAAATCCATCCATAACTTTTTGAGTTATAGCATTTAGAAAAATGAGGCAGACAAACAAGCAAACGGTTGGACGAATCTTTACCAAAGGTTAATCATCTGTTCCTCCTAGCACACCTAATAATCCCTGTAAATTTTGTCAAAATTCTCCATATCTTTTTGAGTTATCTTGGTGACAGACAGAGAGACAAACAGACAAAGAAACAGACAGACAGACAAACCCGACAAAACATAACCTCCTTGGCCGAGGTAATAATCATAATATCCTAACGTATTCCTGATGAACTTTGTTGACATTGGCATTAGTGATGCAGTTTTAGAGTTATATTTGTGAGTAATTCATGCTTTATTAATTTCTTGGTATTTTACTTCCAAAGACTCGAGCCGGACTACCCATAAAAATAAACAGTTAGACCTAGCAGCAGATGAGTTCATGTAAGTCATTTTATGACAATAGTATTGTTCTTTACTTCATAGCAAATAACATGATTTAGGGCTTTGATTTTGGAAAGACACTAGCAGTGGCGTTCGGAGGCTCAGTCGTATGTTTCACTATTTTCAAATTGATTTAACTTCTCTTAATGGAAAAAGAAACATACGACTGAGCCTCATTGCAGAAGGTAAATAATGTATTTAGATCGACAAATACGTTTGAAAACGTCAAATAATTTGAAAACTAGAGCAATCTGAGAGCGCGTACCTCCGCCAAGCGAGGCAACGAAAGCAAAAAATTCAAATTGGCTCTGAAACTATGATTTTCTTTCTATAAACTCCAAAATCTAATCAATCGCTTTTTGATAGTAATAACAGCTTGTGGAATTTTCTTGAAGATCCGTTCATGACTTTTTGAGTTATACTGCTAACAAACATTATGACAAACATGAGTCAAACACACAAACGAGCAAACCGATCTGCACAAAAATTCAATCATCTATGTCTTTTAACATTACTAGCAACCTCTATAATTTCATAAATATCCATTCAATGTTTTTTGAGTTATTGTGCTAACAAGCATAAAATAAAAAAACAGTGACAAACGGATCAGTACCAAAATTTGGTCATTTACTCTTTGTTATATACCCAACAACTCATGTTAATTTCATAAAAATCCATCACGAACTGTTTGAGTTATGGTATTGAGAATAATTAGGCGGACAAACAAATAAACGGATGGACATATCTTCACCAAAAGTTAGTCATTCGTTGCTCCTAACATACCTAACAATCCCAGTAAATTTCGTCCAAATCGGTTCATAACTTTTTGAGTTATCTTGGTGACAGACAGACAGAAAAAAAAAACGACGAAAACGTAACCTCCTTGGCGGAGGCAATATCTTCAAGACTCATTCATTTCCTGATATGAGAATTATTTAATATTACTAATCGTCTAGGATATCTATACAGTCCTAGGACAGGGTCTTATTTTCTCCTTTACGTTAAGGGAGACGAAGGGAATTGTATAGAGAAAATCAATCATTATATATATATATATATATGATCATGTCATCGCAATCTTTGTTAACATAGCCGTGAGTAATGCAATTTAGAGGTTATCTTTTAAAAATATCTCATATCTCAACAGTTTCCTGTTATTTTACTTCGAATGGCTTAAGTCTGACAAACCTATGGAAATAAGTTACTAAAACTAGCAGCCGGTGGGTTCATGTGAGCCAATTTTTTATTAGAGTATTTCATGATAAGCTCACGTACTCATGATAGACCTTGTTGACACTGACATTAGTGATGCAATTTTAGAGTTATATTGGAAGACCACCGATGCCCTATTAATTTCCTAGTACATTACAATCATTGACTCAAGCTCGACAATCCACAAAAATAAACGACTAAACCTTGCAACGGATGGGGTCGCTTGAGGTACTTTATGACAGAAGTATTCTTCCTATATTTTCAAAGGACATACATGATTTAGGGTTTTAATGTTTTTATAAAGAACAATTAGGCCTATTGGTGTTCTGAAGCTCATTTGTGTCTTTTACTATTTTACAAATTGACGTTAACTTCTGTTAATTCGTGAAAAAAATTGAGGATTACGGATTAACGGGTATCGAAATAATTTCTAAATGAACGGATTGCCAATTTATCGGTGCCTGCACTTACAAGCTATATAACAATGTTTAGGGAAAGAAAAAAAAGGAAAACCAAAAATTTCTCTTATATCAGCAAGAAATGGAAAAAATAAACGAAAGTTGAAAGTTACAAAGTCGCAATAATAATCCCTAATCTTAATTATAAACAAACTGATAGAGCATGTCATTCACAACGAGGTCGTACCTATATTTGTATAGGACAGATGTACCTTATTGAAGATTCTATATATCTTGTGCTTTATTTCCTGAGATTAATGATCAGATAAGCGAGAGCACTACTTTCACGGACCTGCTAGCAATACTTTTTCTATAGAAGTTGCGATGCGCAGGATGCTGCCTGTGCACGACGTGAAGGACCCTCTCAATGGTAGCGATGCGCAGGGTTTTGTCTCTGTACGTTGTGGCTGCGATGCATGAAATGCTGTAACTGTACGTCATTGAGGACACTCTTGATAGTAGCTGCGATGCTAGGAATGCAGCGATGTACGTCGTGGCTGCGATGCATAAGATGCTGCGATTGTACGTCGTTAAGGACCCTCTTAATGGTACCGCGATGCTAGGGATGCAGCGAATGTACGTTGTGGCTGTGATGCATGAGATACTTCAACTGTACGTCGTTGAGGACACTCTTGATGGTGGCTGCGAAGCATGGGATGCCATAGATACCCGTCGTAAAGATTGATTATCTGGGTGGCTGCAATGCATAAGATATTGTACAATGTATATATACGTCGTATAGAGATGGTTACCGAGGACATTAATCACAGATAGTCAAGGCAGATATTGCTCATTTACCTGTGCTCTGTGCTGCACAGCTTAAGGGTCATCCTTCGCAGGAGACTTACTGCAAGTACAGGCCACTGTAAAACCAAAAATTTAATGCCAAGCAGAATTGTTCATTATTCAGTGCAGTATGCCTGCTGATATAGATCTTGTCAAGAGGCTCCAGCTGCCCCAAATATTTGCAGTACGCTCGTCGAACACGGAGGAAAAAATACCGAGAGAACGAAAGACGGGCTGGGGCTGCGGGTGAGAGTTGCTGCCTCCACCGGTAGTCAGATAAGTTTGTGAGTTAGCACTGTGCGTTACCTAAGTCAACAACGCAAGGGCGCATTTCGATACTTCTGGCCAAGCAGTGTCTACCCTCTTCCAAGTCACCCACAAGCACTTGCGCTAAGTTTGCGTTCACGGCGTGATATTGCTCACATATTTAACTGTGCAGTGCAGTTGAAAATAATGCAAAATATCACTCAACAAGTCACAACTGCAGAGTAAATATCTAATTTACTGTCCATAGTAGGAGCTTGAGGAGTAAGCAGACGAGTCACATGTGTTTTAGTCATATTTATTTTTTGAACGCATGGTGAGGGAAAGCGTCTTGCTTTTGGTAGAAGACACGCTGCTTGTATCATAGAATTTCACACTTTTGTCACTAATAAAACCTTTGTATACAAAAGGAACTTGGTTAGAAAAGGCACATATTTGTAACTAGAGGTTCACGTACCGCATTATGTGTCTTGATCGCTGTTCATGCTGTACATAACTCGTTTTTAGCACAAAATAACCGGACCACGAGAGCAGCATGCACTCCTCGTTCGCTGCCGATACGGTAGTGTGGACCAAGTTCATGTGGCAGACTATAGGAGAGTGGTGTTCGTTAAGAGCAGGGCAAACTGGGAGCAGCAAGGGCGTTACCTTGGCGTTAGATTATTCGCATTGAGCATCCTATCTCTGAGCTTAACGACTTGACTGTGTCTAACTTGGAGAGGCTTGGCCCTGAGAGGGCTATTCGTGTGAGGTCTCGGGATAAACGGTGGTTTGACGACCACCGTCGAATAGCTTTCGAAGCTAAACAAACGGCCTATCGGGCATGGCGGCGTTCGCGTGACCGCACGTTGTGGAAGACCTATGTTGACTGTAGGGCCAAGGCTAAGCGTTTGTATGAGGAGGCACAGCATCGTCAGAGGCAGCATTCCAGGGAGACTCTGCTGAGCATTGACCATCCACATCGTTGGTAGAGTAAGCTAATGGTTCAATATTCGGTGCTGAACCTTTGTTGCCACCCCGTGTGGGTCCCGGTGGAGGTATCATTACTAATCCCTTTGCTAAGGCGGAGCTCTTCTCTCAGCTCACTTTGACGAGAAGCAGAGCAGAGATTTGTTCTCACTGCCTCATGGACGTCACTCTGAGTCTCGTTTAACTTCATTGGTGTTCAGATCTGGTACAATCAAGGTGCTGCTTGAAGGTCTTGATCCGTATGGAGGTGTGAACCTAGTGGGCATGTTTCCTCTGTTTTATAGTCAGTTTAATTCCGGCGTTCAAGCCCCTAAGCTGGCAGTGATCTTCCGGCGCCTGATACGGTTAGGATATTTTCGCCGTTGTTGACGTACTGGGAATATTACTCACATTCCCAAGCCAAGGGTCCAGTGTCGCCCCATGTCACCAACTATCGACCCATTACAGTGACGCCGATTTTATCGGAGGTGATCCAAGAAATTGGTCGCTTGTAAGCTTTGTCGTTTTGCGGAGGCAAAGGGTTTGGGTTTACTGCCTGCTTCTCAGTTTGCGTGAAGAACTAGTTTGGGTTGTTGTGACGTACTGTTCTTGGTGTCACACCATATGCAGTTTGCGCTGGATTGTGGGTCTGAGTCACGCCTTGTACAGTTGGACTTTAGCTTGGCCTTTGACAGGGTCAACCACAACGGTCAACTGTACAATTAAGTTGGAGTCGTTTGGTGAGGGTGGTAGGGTTCTGTCAATCATTAGTGATTTTGTTTCTGAGCGAACGCAGAGTGGGTCTGTTGACGTTTTTTTAGTGCCTCAGTCGCGGTGGAGTCTAGCATCCCTCAGGCTAGCGTAATTAGCCCGCTCTTGTTCGTTCTGTATTCTAGTGACCTGCTCTCTTCGCTAGAGAACACAATCATCAACTATGCGACCATTCCACTTTGATAGCAGTGATATCTGCCCCAGCATGCGTAGTGATGTCGCCCAGTCTCTGAATAGGGATTTATCGCACATTAGTGCATGGTGCCCGGCCTGCAGTATGAAGCTGAATGTCAGTAACACCAAGTGTGTAATTGTCAGTCGGACACCCTTACCGCAGCTCCACATCTGAAGATAGATGACACTTTGCTTCAGGAGTCTAGCTGCTTTGAGATTCTTCTAGTTGTCTTTGATAAGAAGCTTACCTTTGAGCCGCATTTAAGGCGACTGGTGTCACTTGCTTCCAGTAAGACTGGACGCCGGCATAAGGTGAATTCTGTGTTCGCTGACAGTGAGGTTGTCCTCATATGCTTTTATGCTTTCTCACTGAATGTGTTGGAGTATTGCTCACCGGTCTGAGCTTCAGCTGGCGAGTCATTTGCGTCTGCTGGACCGACTTGCTAGTCCAGCCAGCAGGCTGTGTGCCGAAAATGATCTGGTGAATCTGTCCCTTAAGAGAGAGGTGGCCGGACTGAATGTTTTATAAGGTTTACAGCAATGAAAGACATTGGTTGTATTCATCTGTCCCGGCCCTCAAGGTCTCAAGAAGGATTACACGTGCTATGGTTGACGCGCACTCTTACCCTTTGGAGAGTGTTAGATGCAGAAGTCGTCAGTTCAGTCGGTGCTTCGTGCCCTGGTCTGTTAAGGTTTGGAATTCATTGCCGGTATCGGCTCTCGGTCATGTTGAAGTGCAAGCGTTTAAGTCAGCTGTTAATGGCTTTTATTGGATTTTCCTTAGCAGCGTTCCGAGCTTCCCGGTGTTGTAAAGTGCTTCATTTGGGTTATACTACCTGTCGGTGGCGGTCAGGGCGTGAAGTTTTAATAAAAATAACGACTAGTTTTAAATAGCAGTGACCAGTGGCAACTATCGATGACTAACAGTAATTAGAAGAAATTAATAACATACATAGTGGAGATTACTTGGAACTAATAGCAACTACTTGCAATCAGTATTAACTAGGGGTAAGTAGTAGAAACTAATTGCAGCTAGTGGCAACTAGTAACTGCAAGTATCTATGTACTTGTAGTTATAAGTCACTAGCTATTACCAGCAGTAACAAGATGCAACCGTGCTAACATGTAAGAAGTGGTAACTAGTTATTGGTAGCAACAAAGCAACTAGTGGTAATGTGTAACTATTAGTGGTAATTTATAATAGCTAGTTGTATCTGCAGGTAGCCAATTTTAAGCAATGATAACCATTATACTTGTGACTAGTTGTAAATCGCAGTACCTACATAATTAGTTGCAACTAGTAGTAACCAGTTGCATCTACTAGCTACTAATTAATCGTACCTGGCGCTATTAGATGCAGCTCGTTATTGACGAATCAGCCTTACCTCGGCCGTCAGTAAACCCATTGAACGCATCCAGAAGAAGCGCACCACTGACAACCTGAAGATGCGCCAGCTCATTGCTGTCGCTCAACAGGGCTTTCGAGATAGTAGAAGCTGCTTAACTAACTTATTGAACTTCTTTTCGGAATTTACAGACAGCTCAGTTAATGACAAAGGAGTGGATCTCGTTTACTTAAACTTCCAAACGGCATTGGACAAAGTCTCGATTAACGGTTAATGAAAAAATTGGAAGACCATGACCTCACGCTTGATACGGGCATGGCTCATTACTCGGCTGCAGCGAGTGAAGCTACAAAGCGACTGGACTCCGGTCTTATCTGGGGTTCCATAAGGTAGCATGCATGCTTGGCCCACACAGCTGAGGAAAATCCAACAGAGAGCCATTAACAGCTGACTTATATAACGCATGCAGGGCGACACGATCGAAGGCCGATGCCTGCAATTAATTCCAAGCCGAAACGGACCGGGGCAGGAAACACCGACTGAACTGATGAGTTCGGCACCTAACCGTCTCCAAAGTGAAAGAGTGAGCATCAACCGCAGCACGTGTAATTCTCCTAAAGACCTCGAGGGTAGTGACAGAAGAATATGTGCAAGCAATGCCTGCCATTGTTGTACTCCCTATATAACATACAGAGTCCCGAAACCCTTCACCTATGGGATAGATTCACCAGATCGCTGTCAGCGCTCAGCTTGCTGGCTGAGTTAACAAGTCGGTCCAGCAGACGCAAGTGACTGTCAGCAGCCGCAGCCCAAACAAGAGAACAATACTCCAACACGTGCAGCAAAAAGCGTAAAAGCATCTACGGTCTCCGGACTACATCTTTGTCACCAAACACAGAATTTACTTGAAGCGAGAGCTGAATCTTACTGGAAGCACGTGACACGAGTTGCCTAATATGCGGCTCAATCGTGAGCTTTTCCTCAACGACAACACCGAGAATCACTGAGGAGCTAAACCCCTGGAGCAAAGTGCCTTCTATCTTAAAAAAAAGGTGGATGGTGCGATAAAAGAGTCGGAGAGACACTATCGTAGATTTAGTATTACTGGTATTCGGCTTCATACTCCAGGCTGAGCACCATGCTCTAAAGTGCGAAAGGTCCCTTTTTAAAAACTGGGCGACAGCATTACGCATGTTGGGGCTTGGTATCACTGATCTCAAAGTGGAATCGTCAGCAAAGTTGATTATCGTGTTCTCTAGTAAAGACAGCATGTCAATGTGTACAGAACAAACTAGCAGTGGGCCATGTTCGCTACCCTGAGCCATGCCAGGTACCACCGCGACTGAGACACTCAAGAAACGAAAAGATACACTCTGTATTCGCTCAAAAACAAAATCACAAATGATCGACAGAACCTTACCACCCACACCAAACGACTCTAACTTGCACAGCAAGCCTCTGTGGTTGACCCTATCAAACGTCTCATCGAAGTCCAATTATACACGGCGTGCCTCAGAACTACGATCCGTCGCTGACTGTATATGGTATGACACCGACAGTAATGCGTCACAACAACCTAAGCCTCTTCTGCAAGCAAATTGACTCACAGACAGCAGTTCTGTAGCCTCAGCAAAACGACCCAGCTTACAAGCCACCAATTTCTCGAACACCTTCTACAAAATGGGCGTTAGCGTAATACATTGGTAGTTATCGACACTGACCCTTTAGGAATGGGGTAATATTCTCCCTACGCCAACAACGGGAAAATTTCCCCGCCGTATCGGTTGCAGGAAGATCGCTCCAAACTTACGGACGAGAACGCCAGCAAGATGCTTATAAAATATAACTAACGATTCCACACCTCCATTCGTATTAATGTCCTCAAGAAGCACTGTAGAAGTTCTAGACCAGAATGCCATAGGGGTTGAACGGGGTTCAAAGTGGCATCCATTAGGCAATAACAACACATCTCTATTCTGCTTCTCGTTAAAGTGACTCGATAAGAGCCCCGCCTTAGGCAAAGATAATAATAATAATAAAACTAGAGCACTCTGAGAGCGCATACCTCTGCCCAGCGAGGCAACCGTAACGAAAAATTTAATTTGGCTTTAAAACTATAATTTTCTTTGTATCAACTCCAACATCGAATCACTTGTGCCCTCCGATGGTATTAACAGCTTATGTAATTTTCGTGAAGATCCGTTCATAACTTTTTGAGTAATGCTGCTAATAAACATTATGACAAACATGGGTCAAACATGCAAACGAACAAACCGATCTGCACCAAAATTTAACCATTCATGTCTTTCAATAATCGTAACAACTCCGATGAATTTCATCAAAATCAATTTATAATTTTTCGAGCTATTGTGCTAACAAACATAGAATTAGAAACAATGATTAACGAACGAACGAACAGATCATCACAGGTCTGGACTGGAGTGTTTTCAAAGGGCAAGGCTGCTCTTGTTTTATTCTTCCAGAGAGAGTGAAAATCATGAATGCGAATTATGAAGAACTTGACTTCAGACTTGTTTTAAAGAACTGGAGCCATTGTTCAACGATGGACCGTTTCCTTTTCAGCAAGATGGAGCAATTGCCCTCGTTGCCCACAGGACTCAGAGGTAGCTTCCCGACAATGTCCTAGATATTCTGTCCACGAAAGAATAACCTCCTTCGAGGATTAACATCAACCCGCTTGACTTCAGTATATAAGTCATCGAGGGCAATTCCTAATCAAAGTGTAATCGTTCAATAGCAGCTTAGAAAAATCTCTGGAGCTGAATGAAACAAAATACCCTATAACGTCTTTTACGCTATCTTTGAAGCTGTGGTAGGCAGACTTTAGTCTTTAATACAGAAACGAGGTAGATTTATCAACTACTTTTTTGATGAAGACTGCTATAAGTGTACAAAAAATAATAATTTGATATAAGTTGGATGAGATTTTGCTAATTTGTTTCTTTTAATCTTTGTAATAAAACTATCGGGTCACAACTAGCAAAAGGCGGGGAAAAAGTCCTTGGAATTTTGCTTACTTGTAGGAGCAAATATATTATTACACTTTTTTCACTAAAGCTACAAAATACAAGTGCGCTAAGATGCACACAATTTAACCACAGTTCCAGCTTTATTCATAAATTTTACAATTTGTGTTCAAAAATGAGGATACGATAAGCTATCATCGAACTCCATTGCGCGGGAAGAATCAATTCTGAGATCATTCAGCTATTCAAAGTGGGCAAATCTACAGTTTGCCATCTTGTCACGAGGTTTACCGAACTTGGCGTTTCTGAGAATCGTCCAAGAAGTGGGAAACCTCAATCTGTTCTCACCAAGAAGAAGGTGAGGTGGAATCGAAGAAGGTCCATTCAGTTGCATATAAGTAACACGTCAATGAGAAGCACCGTTAAAATGATCTCCAACTGTCTCCTTTCAAAATGAGGACGCGTCAAGAGCTTACTCCTCTTCAAACTAGAAGAGAATTGGCGGAGCAAAAACTCTTCTCAATGAACTGAAGCATCGTACGCGAACAGGGGACGCCTTTTTTTCCGACGAAATAATTTTCACAGTTGAGGTCTAATTCAATTTTCAGAATGACAGAGTGTTATCATAGAGTTTGAAGGACATTCCAGATGTGAGAACTGTTTATCGAGAACCGATCTTATCATGGCCTGGTTATGAGATGAAGAAACACTTCAAAGATCAGCTTTTCACCTTCCAACAAGACGGTGCGCCTTCCCACACCTAAATAATGACAGAAATGGTATTCAGTCATTACCGAAGTTTTGGAGCTAGGAAATGAGACCTTCTTTATCACCAGATTTAGTCCAAAAGTTACCAGTGTGTGGTCAATGTTACAAGCACTCGTGGGCTGTGTTCATCACACAAGTGTTGATGCTCTCCAGCAGTCTCTTCACAGGGAATGGGCCAACATACCCCACAAAAAGCTTCGTGTCTCCGTAAAAGGTTTCCGTCCCAGACTTAAGGATGTAATTTGGGTTAAGACGGGTCATATTGCAAAGAAGTTTAAAAATTGATTCCCAGGTCTACAAAATGACACTCTGACTGGTTCTTTATTCTATTTTATAATTTCTTGCGATAAAAAGTCGTTGGGACATTCTACGCACTATGTATATATATAAGTACCTATTAGTCTCTACGATGTTTTGATTATTTTATTGATCGATTCAGAACTGCTGCGATTGTTTTTACAGCGTGTTGGGTCACTATGTGTGATTGTCATCAATAGAGACAGTGCCCTAGGAATAAATCGTGGAGTATTTTTCTTCCAATTTTACGATGCATTCTCACAGACAGATTAGTTTTCATACGTTCAATCAGTATGACAGTTCTTATAATTTATTTCTATCGTGATACTCGCCTGTCATGTTCTGCTACGACTAGTGCGGGCAAGAAAGCTTTAACGGCAGTAAGCAGATAACCAGCTTTGGATGCATGCAAGTCAAATAACACGCTCGGTGATCTGTAAAAATTGTGCGTAGGACGCCACGTTATAATCGAAAGGGTCCACATGAGAGGTTTTATCATAAAGAACAGCAATACTTTTCTGTGACCTTGTCCTTTGGAATTTTGACCTTCAGTGGAACCAAGGCTTTTGAAATGCATATATCGATCTGATAGGAACAGAGCTTGTCAATTGAACTGTTTGGACTTTACTATACAGTGACCGCGAGTAACAATATTTAGTGGCCAGAGCCAGTGTCATTTCAATGCACTGCATAAACAGAACTCGCGAAGCAAAGATGATGATGCTGATATGCAGCAAGTGCTGTCAGTCCGTTGCCAAACATTTTCATTTATAAATTATGTATCCGATAAAAAATATAAAAGGTAAACCAAAACCAATCATGCGAGTGCTGCTTGCCCGTCCAACCCTGCACCAGTGACACCTGCATGAATGTAAAACCAGTGCATTCATTAAAGGTGTACCGATGCATAGGTATCGGCAGGCGAAGTATCGTCTATTTGTTTGTGGTATTTGTGGTATCGGTATATCGGCCGCAGCAGGATCTAAGTTGCCGATATCACCGATGCGTTTTTTTAAAGAAGAAACTAAATGAGCGGGACGACTTTCACTAATCAACGTGCACGCAGCAGTACAAAAATATTATCTTCAGTGGATACATTAGACCTACTCGGCAAACATTTACATATCCAGAAAATTTCGGAAAATGAGCTTGCAAAAATATTATACTCTGTGCTGAGTCACTGCTGACTTTGACTGAAGATATTTGAAACGCAGAGGAAACATAAACGTACGCAATAATAATATGGCAATGAATCGTTTACTTCTCATATAATTATTATATGCTGTGTCCAACAAGATTGGAGCACAGCCCCTGAGGTTTTCTTACTTAATGCTAATATAACATATGAATAGTACTAAACTAAAGCATAAGAAGAATTAGAATTTGGTCTGTTGAGTGTTCTTGGTACAATCCTACATGTTATTTATGAGATGATATTGACACTATTTTCCGGTGGGAGAAACGTTGTTGCACAGAGCTAGGCCGAAAAGTATTTTGCGAGTATGATATACAGTACGCAGAAGAAACTTAGGCTAGAGCACGATGCTGCGTACTTGTAAATGGTACGCTTACAAGGTTTTCAACATAGGGAGAAAAGTGGAACTTCAAATTTAGAAGACATAGACCAGCTAACCATTTTCAAGAGTGAGAGAGAAACGGACATGTATGACAAATATGAAAAGAAATTTTAGAGTCTAATCACATAATGCACTTAGAGTTGCAATGCGCATTACGATATTAAATTGACGGAGTAAGTAACTCCCGTGATACACGCAACAGATACATGTTATCAGAAAATGGAGAGATAAACCATATGTTTTCTCGCGCGGGGCGGTGCCCATCAAATTAGGGGTTTAGCTTAATAATAAAGTATGCATTCTGAATTTCTGATGTATAACATTCTTAGAGCTAACACGAGGGACAAGCTTTATTTAAGGCTTAAGAATAGTGTTTCGCATTTTCTTGACCCAATATGAGACAAAAATTAATAAAAACCTAGACCAACATCAGTAAAAATCTCTAATAAAATTTGATATGCGATGCGTGTGGTATGTGGTGTAACAATGTTATGCCGTTTATGACAGAGGCTGAATAAATTTGAGCATATAAGTTACTATAGCACAATCAGAGATGCGCTGCACGTTACGCGATAGTTTATCCGTGAATATTGGTTCTTGGATGCATGAAAAGCTAAGAGAGCAATTTATAAGATTTCAACTCCTTGATATTTCTACTTAACAAACACTATGACGCGAGGTATGTCTCATTTTAAATGATCAATGATTTTTATCTCGGCTGTTTTGCCGGGAAGTCTCAGAGTGGTCAGTGCGGTACTGACAGGAAAAAGGCGCAAGTTGTCAATCTCCAACCCCCAGGCATGACTGAACGCTTTTGTTCGGCTACGCCGCACTTTGGAAAGAAACGAAAACGAAAGAAAAAAAAAAAGACAGAAGAAAGAAACTCCCTTGTAGACGGTCCCTTCCATGGTCCTCCGCACGGGAGAAGGTGGAAACCTAGCGTATAGGTCAGCCACCTCGATCAGCGGCCCACCTTCTGAAACAGAGAGGGGAAATTTTAATGCCTACCTAACATTACAAAACAAAATTCGTCAGCTGGAACTGTGGCAAGCTGCAACATCGCCTGCGGAGAAGGCACTTGGAACCGCTGGGTTCGTGGAGCTCAAATATATTGTGACAGGGAAAGGGCCTCACCAAAACTACCCCTTAGGGCTGAATTAAATCTAGACAAAAGAAAAAAATATAAAACAATTTGATTTACTATGCGCATGTAATGTGGAGTAACATTTCTATACCACTTATGACAAAAACTGAACAAATTCACACATAAACATAGGTAGTACGTATTCAAATGCGCTGCACATTACGCAACTGTGTGTCTGTGAATGTATGACGGACTGAATATTACACATCAAAAGGAATTTAGTACATTTACAAGTGCAAAATTACCCATAAAAAGAGGCATAATACATTTACAAATGAGCTGTACGGTATGCTACCAAAAATATATGTAGTACATTTGCAAATACGAAATTGCACAGCAAAAGAAATACAGTACATTTACAAATGCGCAGTACGGTACGCAACCAGTATACTTGTCAATATGGATATTTTGGATGCATAAAAAAAGCCAAAAGATCAAATGTAGAAAATATTATTGATTTAAATTTTTACTACGGGCAGAAGAGTAGGCCTCTTTCACTTAGAAAATTTTAGCACAATTCATCTAAAAAATTTTAACACAGTTATTAGTGTCGCTCGAAGTGCGATAACACCATCCTGGTGAACTGATTATATTCAGTCACAGTCTCAATTGAGCCGGGAAGAGCATTCCAAAGCTTAGCTCCAGAAATAGCAAGAGCTTGTTAACCAGTGCTGGTGTAGCGCACTTGGAGACGCTTCCGCCGAAGAGATCGTCCACTGATTTCACTGTTGGGAGTAAACTGCACAACCTCGGCATTTCTAGGAACGCTAAGCAGTGAACGAAAAACGTATTGGGCTTCATCTAGTTTCAATTTCGGCTAATTCGTGGCCATTGGAGCTTTTCTAACAGTGGACTGGCATGATCGCGTTTGGTGAATTTTCCATCGAGAACATCTTTTGCTGGAAAGCTCTGGACTTTTTGTACATCTGATATAAGATATTCAGGGCCTTTAATCCATATCAAACTTCACTAGCGGAAATGAGAGAAAACACGTGAGTGGATGAGAAGGAGGCGTGATTTTTGATCGAGCATATGCTTAATTTTATGGAGAAATAAATACACGGTCGACAAATAAAAATTAACGTTTCGGGATAAACAAAAATCCTATCATCAGAATACAGCAAAAATGAAAACCTACCACCTACAATTAAAATGTCTTTTATTTCATATCGAGGGGAGCGTATGCGTGATCAGGGGGGGAGTCTAAGAAGCGAATGAGCTGGGCTGCGTGGAGGGGCCAGATGTCAGCTCTTGTACAGTCGACGGATGTGGAGCTAATCAAGGGTTGTATGAAGCGGTACAGCTGAGGTCATAATGTTGAGGCTAGGTCTTGTTCTATGGATGTAAAGGGATTCTAATGTTATGAGCTCTATTGGATTAGAAGAGTCAATGATTGAGGAGTCATTCTTGCTGATGGGATGGTTGTTTTGCTCAGCATGTAGGCGGGGAGCTGAATGTGAAGGTTTTCGCGTGGGGTAAACCGTTTCGGCTGGATACACTTTAATGTTGGTCAATGCGGCTTTGAAATGCTGTCCAGTACTACCGATGTACGAGGCATTGCATCCTCTGCATTAGAAACGGTAAATAACACCTGAGAGCAGTTGTGTGGGAGATTCGTCTTTGAATTTAAAGTAGGACCCTATGGTAAAAGTGTTTTTGTACGAAAATTTGAAATTTATATGAGGGTAGGCTTCAGAGAGGAACGCTTTCAATGTGTTTACTGCTCTAACAGAGGCTTTGTTGTAGTACGGAAGTGAGTGAAGGAAATCTAGTTTACGAACGGAGGGTTTACTAATGCCGGGATCGAACAGTTTTCCTAGAAACAATTTGCAGTAGTGGTCCAGGAAATGGTGCGGATAACCGTTATCTTTGAAGAAAGTTTGGAGAAAGTCGACTTCGTTTGAGAAGGTAAGAGGTAGGAGGAGGAGGATAGATGGTATGCCTGAAATAGTAAAGTTTTTATTGCATTAATTTTAAACTGATATTAGCAGTGACTGAAAAAACTTGTCCCGAGGCCTGAGAATGAGGGTTTTCTGTAAACTCCAATGGTAAGTGTTGAGTCTTGGTTGGGTATTAAAATATCTAGAAAAGCTAAAGAAATATCTGACTGGTTTTCGGCGGTGAAATTAATATTTCGATGTTTACTGTTCAAATGTTGTAGGAATAAGTCAGAATCTGTTTGATTCTTAAATTGAGGAAGGTGTCATCTACATAACGATTATAGTGGATCGGTTTGAAGTCATTTGGGCAATCGTTAAGCCAAAGAGTTTCATGATGGCATAGGAATATGTTTGCCAGCTACGGATTAAATGGTGATCCCATGGAGACTCCATCTATTTGCCTGTACAGTCTATTGTTAAACATGAGGAAGGAATCTTGAATAGCAAGGCTAAAAAAAGTTAAAAAAAAAAATGGTTTGCCCATGTTGTTGAATAGGTCCGTGTCGTCAAAAACTTTGTTGCAAATGATATCTATAGTTTAGTCTATGGGGATGTTGGTGAAAAGAGAGGTGATACCGAAGCTGGATAAGTAAGCGTTGGGGGGTAAATGGAGGTCTTTGATACGGACACGAAATTTATAGGAATTACGCTAAGTAAACTGCTTGGTGGTTAAAGGTTCAAGTAATGGAACGAGGAATTTAGCAATAGAATATGACGGGGTTTTATAAGCTGCTAGGATTGGAAGTAAAGTGGCACCGGCTCTGTGTACCTTTGGAAGACCGTACATGATTCCAGGGGAAGCACCTGAATTGTTCTACCATTATCAAGCAGCAAAACATTTTTAAATCTAAGCAAATTCCCCGCAGCGCAGCTATCCTAGATACGCAAGGATCAGCCGTTAGTTTTTCTCTTGAAGCAAAAATTGCTCCGTCTAAGAAAGACAGTAAGTAAGAAGGAATAATTGTATCTACTATTCCGTGAAAAATCATCGTTTCGTGTGGGCTTCGTTGCTCATCTACTGAAATTATACGTCGTGAACTAAGAGCATCCATGTGTTTTGATTTATAGAGCTTAAACTTTATGGCAGCACTTAGAGAAGCCTTAAATGTCTTTATTGTTTCGACTTCAAGAATTGTTTCAAGCAAGAATTTCATGTAGATAAAGGGATGATGGTCCCAATTTGTCCTCTTCTGCAACCCGGTCATCGATCTCTACGAAAACGCAACGTAATTACAAAGTCTGTAACTTGGCCTATTTTTCACATATTTCATTAAAAGGCGGACACGAAATACATAAACAAGTACACAAAGCGTTTTCTTATATTAGTATGCTAGTAAATAAACCATCAGCCCGGTGACTTGTAGCTAAATATATATACCATCACTGCTTTTTATTGTAAGTGACATCACACCGCGCTTATTCTTGGTTTCGGTTTGCCAGCTAAACATCGTAACTTCCATAAATTATTTTATTGAGAAGCTTAAGCCTCCGTTTCTACAAGTAAAAGCAAAAAATACATGTTATACCTACGTCACGAAAAGCATTTGGTGAGCCCATATAGGAAGAAGCTCCACACTATGAAAAACTAGAGTACTCTAAGAACGCATACCTCCGCCAAGCGAGGCAACGCAGCAACGGCAACGAAAAATTCAATTTGGCTCTAATTAAAACCATAATTTTTTTGTATCAACTCCAAAATCTAATCATTTGTGCCCTCTGATGGTATTAACAGTTTATGCAATTTTCGTGAAGTCCGTCAATAACTTTTTGAGTTATGTTGCAAACAAACATTATTACAAACATGGGTCAAAAATACAAACGAACAAGCCGATCTGCACAAAAATTTAATCATTCATGTCTATTAACATTAATAACAACTTCGTTAAATTTCACAAAAATCCTTTCATTATTTTTTGAGTTATTGTGCTAACAAGCATAGAATTAGAAACAGTGACTAAAGAACGAACGAGCAGATCATCACAAAAATTTGGTCATTTACTCTTCGTAATATACCAAACAACTTGTGTAAATTTCATAAAAATCCGTCCAGTACTTTTTGATCTATGACTTTGAGAAAAAAGAGGTAGACATACAACAAACATACAAACAAACGGATAGACGGATCTTCACCAAAAGTTAATCATCTGTTCCTCCTAACATACATAACAATCCCTGTAAATTTCGTCAAAATCCGTTCATAACTTTTTAAGTTATCTTGGTGACAGACAAACAAACAGACAAAGAGAGAGACAGAAAAACCCGACGGCCTCATATATAATAGAATGAAAAAGTTGCGATTACGATTAGGTACAATTTAAAGTTACGATTCAAATGGTTAGGGTTATATAGGACAGGATAATTAAGATCTCCCTTAATCAGTACTTAGCTGTCGGTACTGAGAGAGAAAAAGGGAAATACAGTATAACAAGAGTAACATGTAACGCATACGCGAGAGTTTACCCACTCAGGACCAACACGCATAGGCAGATGGCACAGAAGTCGTGAAAGAAGGGGTAAATAATATAGAGTATCAGCAGTAGATGTATAAAAGCGGAAGGAAGCAAAGTGGTCACAAAAGACAGAGGTCCAGAAGGCATGGTTAATGGCAAGGGTAACCTACATTGCGACTCACAATCGTGTCCAAATGACATTATTATTATCGAGGGGATTTCACGACCCAATGATTGGATCGGTTGAGCGATGTTGGGCTCTACACTCTGGCGCCGGGTCACATCCCGCGACCTAAGGCTCAGAGCACTTTGCGAATGATGTGCGCTGTTC
>LQNS02277275.1:2590339-2605532 GCA_001587735.2 Parhyale hawaiensis | reverse complement strand
CAGCCGTTTCGGTCTCCTTCAGCAACTTCGCCTCGACCAAGCAGCGTGCCCACGGGTCGTCGCTCTCTCTGAAGTGGTGGGAGAGAGCGCGTTTCTCCGCTTCGACGCAGTCCTCGACGCTAATGAGGCCACGGCCCCCCTCTCTTCTGTTGAGATAGAGTCTGTCGACGCACGATCTTCGGTGCAGTGCTCGAAAGATGGTCATGAGCTTCCTGGTCTTGATGTCCATGTCAGTGCAGTCCTTATTATTATTATTAATATTATTATATGTATTCATAAGTTTAAGTCTCTTTCTCTATAACAAAGGCGATATCACAGATTAAAAATGAAGGGACAAATGGTACGTATGACGATCGACCCGTGGAACCCACGCACGAGGATGTTCCAACACATGATCAACGCGCATGGGAACCGCAAGTTGGGAAAGAAGAGGAAAAACAGCAGGAAGAATAATCAGGGGGAGTATGAGATGGAAGGAAGCAAAGTGGGTACGAAAGACAAGACGTCCCGAAGGTCTAAGTTGTGGCTAGGGTAACCTACAGGGTCCCCCTGGGGGCGCTTCTCCTCTAGTTACCATATTATTACTTTTAAAACTTCACGCGAACTTCGAATAGCATGCGACTTACATTAAAAACTTTATTTTATGAATGCTTAGTAAAACTGTGACCGCGTGTTTCGAGGCGACATGGCGTATGGGGAGTTGGCGCTGCATAGAAACAGGATCGTGAAGTTGACTTCATGTTTCTTGTAAGGCCATTCTTCTCTTGAGTTAGCATCGCAATTCTTGGCTGCTCCAATATACAGCAAGTTTCAGTAGACCATTTTCTGGTTAGCAGCAGACACGCGCATACCGGCCCAGACTCAGGGAAGTAACTGAGGGAATAAAAACTGTGTAAACAATGAAGACCTTACACATTACACAGAGTTTGGGCCACCGGCTCTGAAACAAGATGGATTCAACAGAGGAAGATATAAGGGATATACCTACAGAATGACACGTGAAACCTATATACAAAGGTGTTGCCACACATGATCAATGTGCATGGCAGCAGCATACAACAGAAGAGAACATTTCTAATCAGTAGGAGTATGAGAGCAGACTGAGACAAAGTGGGCAGCTATAAGTTCTCCTGGGAGTGTTGCTGCTGATGGTGGGCAAACCTAATCCTATGGCCAGTGGCTCGTTCATCAAGGTATCAAAGTAAAATATATTTACCCCCTCCCCCTTCCGAGGAAATTAGTACAGGTGGTAAGGCAGCAAAAAAACCCAATTGATAGCAGAGACCCCGCAGAAGCTCACAACACGCAGCATAGCTCAACCTCAAGCGACAACACTGACAAGCTCCGAGCCTTCAGCCTTGAACAGACATTGCTCTCTGGACACACAGTATTGGCTTTGCTACAACAACAATAGCAGTGCAACATCAGTATTATTATAAGGAGGGCTGCTGGTTTCCAAATTATGAGTTTGAAGTTAAGGTTCTCAACTAAATAAACTGATACAGCCTGCAACTTATATATATCTACTAGGCTACATGTAGCTGGAAGTGAATGAGCACCTAATGGCACAATCTCACTCATGGTGTACTACGCATTATCCAGATCCTCTGCCACGCTTTTGATTAGCAATGCGGTCTTCACCAGACCCATAGAACTGTGAAGCTTTTTCTACATGAGATCACACACGAGAGCCATCTCATCAACGTAACTGAAGGTGCACATACTCAGATCTCTTGCTAATGCAATAGCTTACACCAAAATGATCAAAGTTATGAGGTAATTATCATTGTCTACACACACACACACAGATACCAGTAATATAAGACAAACACTCCTCTACACTGACACAGTGACAAATTCAAATCAAACTGGAGCCGGCAAGCAGTTAGCTACACCACCTTCACATTCTTACCTTCCATCAGTGGAAGTTGTTATATCGTAGGCATTGAAGCATTGCTAATAAGTACGTTACGGTAACAGGTAACTCACCACGCTGTATGAGAAGTTCAGACTTGAAAGTATCCCAGTGAGGGCTGACAACAGAATAGGCTTTGCTGAAGTGCCCTTGCTGGCCAACTTTCCAACAGCAAGTGGCTACACTGCTTCGGGTGACCTGAAATAATGAGCAGACGTTTAGGCTTAATAAAAGTGATTGAAACTAATTTCAGGCAAATATTACTGACGATGAAAAGAAGGCCTGGTACATTAGCCTACTGTTCACCAGACATACCGGCTCAAACAAGTTTTTATTGTAGTTAGCTAGTCTACTCTAGTTAAACTTTCCTTGAAGAGAACTTTGGCAATATTGGACGAATTCAGCGTTGGACTGTTAGTTAGACCACGGATACCACAAGCTCTCATAGAAGCTAAGTGTTGGCAGCCTTTGCATTATCCATCTAAATCAAACAAAATTACTGTTCTGATCAGAAGATACTCAAAGGAAAACATCCTAGCTATCTGTATACATTAGTTGATAAGCTCCACCATATGAATGGACAGTGTAAATGAAAAAATTATTCATTCAATATTTTTTTTAAGTTCACTCATTTGCGTGAGTCATCATTTTTATAGCAAGTACCGTACTTAAATATTTGTTTATAATTTTATGATTGTTAGCACAATAACTCAAAAAATAATGAATGGATCCTTATGAAATTTATAGGTGGTTGTTAGTAATGTTAAAAGACATGAATGATTAAATTTTGGTGCAGATCGGTGAGTTCGTTTGTATGTTTGACTCATGTTTGTCATAAAGTTTGTTAGTAGTAGTACTATAACTAAAAAGGTATGAACGGATCTTGAAGAAAATTGCACAAGCTGTTATTTCTATCTAAAAGCACAAATGACTAGATTTTGGAGTTTATACAAAGAAAATTATGGTTTCAGAGCCAATTTGAATTTTTTGCTACCGTTGCCTCGTCTGGCGGAGGTATGCGCTCTCAGAGTGCTCTAGTCTGTTTATTAAAATATCTCTCCATTTCTGTCTCTCTTTAAGAAAACAGATAGGAAACAATTAGGCCAGTTTGGAGACTGTGGCAATCCTGTCAAGTTTCATTGACAGCTAACAGGTAGAAAACAGACCAGGTTGCAGTTGGTGGCAAACGTATCTTAATCAGCGACAGATGAAATTCAAACAACGAATATATCGAAAGCTTCTCTTAGCACTGCCGTGCAGCCTGATTTGTACGAGTATTACCTTCTCCATACATAGAATCTATGGCAAAGTATAGGGCGACCTTATATCTGAATGCACTTCTTGCATTGCTGAAGTTGAAATAAAACCATTGAAAATATCTGACGCTTCTATTAGCACTCTCATGCGACTCGATGCTTAGCTTCTTTCAATAAATAATTTCGTTGCCTCAGCTATTCTTCCAACTTTGAAGCAATCGTCGACGAAATAGTTTTTATTAAGCAAAAAGCAGTGGGCGTATAATATTATGATACTAGTGGACCCGTGCGTGAACAAATTCACGCAATAATAGATATATATATAGATATTCGCTTAATATAGGCCTGTGTGGAATTTTTTTTTTCTTTGACTTGCTTCTTCTTCTTCATCTCAAGAAATTTGACGATACTTCTTCATTGATTGTACTTTCCTTACTAAAATACATATAGAACAAAGGTTTCGACGGCCAACTGAAATTATCACCCGAGATGCGTGCTTTCTACAGGGCAGTACACTTTCATTCGTCTACAGCACACTCCTTCTCTTCCTTAGACGGCATGCAAAAAAAAAAGAACTGTATTAGTAATTAAGCGGTTAAACATCGCTGAATTTCATTTCCGCTGCGTATCCAGAATACACAGTGAAATAGTTTCAGCATAAGAAATGTTCGCGTCCAAAAAGTTGGAATAAATAATTATTAAGTCTACTGCACCGGACAAAAATTGGTTCGCCTAGCTAAGCTTCTCTGGTCTTTTGCTAAATGTGCACATCGTAAACCTAACCTAAAGAAAGTATAATTTCGATGTAGAGAAAAAGTATTGATTATCAGACTCCACGGGAACGGTCATTGTCACTAAAGATTAGCAATGTTTCTTGCCCACAATCGATATTGCTTCTAATAAATACGGCGATCTGTATCCAAGATACTCGAGGGTGGCATATAACACGGACTCGGAGAAAACTTGTTCTGTAGAAAGAATAACCGAAAATGGAACAATTTGCTGCCAAGAAATCTTCGTGATTTTTACGCGCGTGCTGAGCGCTGAAGAATATCTTACCATTTGCTTCGATAATTATATGATTATGTAGTCAAAATAAGATTCCTAATCAGCGTAAACTAAGGGCAGCTGAATTTTGCATGAAGAAAAACTTCAGGAAAGAGTACACATCACGGCGATGGAAGAGATTGTTTAGAGACGCTGTATGCATCTGCATCGAGTGGACTTCAACGACGTCAAAGAAAGACCGAAATCCTCAGATAAACTGTTCGAGTGCCATCAACACTAACCTGGAATATTTTCTACCTATCAGTTTTCTACTGTATGAAGTTTGGTAGGATCACCACAGTCTTCAAGCAGATTACTACATTGATGAAACCAGGAAGGCAGGAGCTAATTTTCGCCGATCTATTTCTTTAAGAGCGTGACACGAAACATATAAATATATATATATTGAATAATTATATCAGAAGCAAATAATATAGTTGAAATTTTATTACCCATCAACTATATTATTTGCTTCTGATATCATTCTTCAATATGTACGCCATCTAGAGCCAGAATATATATATACATATATAAAGTGATGGTAGTGTCTAGAGGGCGACATATGGCAAAAAAAAAACACTATATACGGGTACATAAAGCTAACCAACAATGAGCTTTTACCTCCGAGAACAGAGGTTAGGTCCCTCCAGGACTGGTTCACCTAATATCCTATGATATATACCGGTCTAAACAGTTAGAACACTACACGAACCAGTCCTGGAGGGGCCTAACCTCTGTTCTCGGAGGTAAAAGCTCATTGGAAGGGGGCTGGTACTAGGGGTGGTTGGTCAGGTACGATGGTGGCAGCACACAAAATTTTTACTATCGAGTCGATGGTGGCAGCACACAAAATTTTTACTATCGAGAAGACGGCGGAACGGTCCCGTAGAGTTATTTTTAACTTGATTTTAGTCTACGGAAGAGGATTTCAGTCCCGTTTTACATAAGGGGTACATGAACGTGTCGCCTTTAAAGTTTGATGTACCCGTAAAATTAAAGGAATTTCTTAAGGTGTCTCCGTACTGACACTACTATCACTATATATATATATAAACACACGACGGTCATGCTTAGTATTAGATCCTGGCGTATCCATGATACCAAATCGAAACAATCGAAACAGCCTACAAAATGCAATGAGTTTTTCTTCATGTCAGAGAGACAAAACAAAAGAGTTTCGACGCTCAGCAGTTGTAAAGCCTTGAACGCTAATCTCTATGAGCCTTTAAGTTAGCAATTGTATTAACGAAAATATGATCAATGAAGATGGCTTACCACAAATTCTCCGCTGTCATTATTGACAGCGCGGACGCTTTAGTTTCGTGTATAATACATAGAGTATGAGTCTGTTCCGGTAGAATTGATCGCTTTGACCAGCGGCTCGTGTAGCACTGGAGCAACACTTAGGCTCCGAGAGAAGTGACAAGACTGCTACAAAAATTTGCCTGGGAAAGGGTACTAACTCTAGGGCGATGCTGCTTATAGTTTCTGACTCATCGCGTAGGGCAACGGCAACACATCACTTGAAACAGAGCATCAGTACACGTACCATTCAACCAAGTTAATTTATTTCAGCATATGAATTTAGTTTCGACAGTCGGTTTTTTTGTTCCACAAGTGTTTCTGTTGAATAATTAATGGCATGAATTGCTACCGCGCATTATATATAAGGCATGTAGTTTGTAACAACAGCCATATAAGTTTCAACCTGTTGATGATATGAGCAGTCACCCAAAGCAATTGTTCCAGACTATTCTGCTGGTTTCCTGACCGATAAATCTCATTTTCTCGTGACGATCTTTGCTCTGAATCAAGAAGTACGTCAGCATTTGAACTTCTGAATAGATTTCACCGAATTCTTTAATTTAATACCGTTTCTAGTGCAGTGAGATTTCAGTGACCGCTGATAGTCAAACAATTGTGGTGTATTTTCAGAGATGGCGGTCCGTATTTTGACTGCGACTGGCTATTTGGTTCTGTTCATTGCAACAGATGTTCTTGGAAATCCTGGCATGGGACCTGCTCTCCAGCCGCAGCCGTGCGAAGAGCAAACAGCTACTCTTGTTCCAAACCATCCTGTGCTCATTCAGAGCCCGAACTTCCCCAAAGCTTACGATCCTAACTTCACGTAAGTTGAGTTGACTTAAATCTCGATGTACCATATTGTATATAAGCTAGCAAATGTCTTCATCATAGGGTGTGGTCATTTTGTATTCTTTTAATATAGCACAGCTACAGATAAGATATATATATATGGAAAAATACACATAGCCCCTGTTTCACAATACAACCTTCTGAGGATTTAGATTGCATGAAACTCAGCCTCTACAATTCACGTATTACGGTCGTCCGTAGGTGATAGAGTTGTTATCATCAGATCAGCTGATTAATAGCAGTTGTCACAGTGATGCATGTTGTCTTGTTGATAAGGAAATCCACTCCATTAAAGATAAGGAGCATTCCTGTTCAATAACGTAATTCTTGAACATAATGAGTATAGGATACTGTTCGGATATTCGTGCATAGGCTACACAATATCTTGACGATCCACAGGCCATCCCTAGCAGCATTTGGGATCGCCGCGGTGCCACCCAGAAGCTAAATTGCGGTTTTAGCTCTGAAGCGACCCTCATTTTTTTGTAGAGATGTTTCTCTCAGAGTGCTGGCACAGTGGAATTCTAAAGTGACAGCTGCTCCAAAACGCCAGAAAATATTTTTCGGGGGCAATTTTAATTGATATCGTTACACTCAGTATTAATTGCTGAACTACGAGTTGTTTCAAAATTTACCTAAATGGGAAAGTAGCAGAATATCGATGTATACTTAGATATTATGCATATGATGTTCATGACTATTTTTCAATACAATTTGAAAATTTCAATTTCAATACAATTTGGCATTTGAAAATTCAATTGAACTAAACACACTAAAAGTATATAGGATATAAAAGTATTCATTTAAATAAATTTCACTATAATTTAAATTAGTCTCAGTTATTAAAATCGGAGGTTTCAGACACAATTGGCCAGCATCAACCATTCTGTAATGAACAGAACACAATACTGTTACTTGTTAGCAGAGAAAAAGCGGTAAACTTATAAAATTGAATTATAATACCTTCCCGCAGAAAAGTATGTTCTTTACGACGAAAAACACCTGGTTTCTTATCACTAACGACGTATTATTTTAGCTACTAAGCAATAATAATTAATCGTAAAAGACCCTGTTGTTCATCACAACTGTTCATCACTGTTGTTCATCACAAAACGACAATGTGTATTGACGCAAATTCAAACGACAAGGTAGTTTACAGTTAACTAATTTTAAAGACTATACTAAGGTAAATATAAATTAATAAATGGAAGTCGAGTAATATAAAATTTTAACGTTTCGGGATGAAAAATCCCATCTCCAGAAAAAAAGGGAGGAAAACAACCTAAGCTACAATCTATAAATAAAAAATTTGTTTATTGCTAATCGATAAGGGGAGCGTGGATGTTGTCGGGGGAAAGTCTAAAACTCAAATGAACGGAGCTGCGTGCAGGGGCTGGATGTCAGCTCCTGTACAGTCTGTAGAATTTAGGCTAAGTGTGGACAGTATAGAGCGGTACAGCCGAGGTCATAATGTTGAGGCTAGGTTTGGTTTCATGTATGTGGAGAGACTCTTATGTTGTGAGCTCGATAGGATTGGAAGAGTCTATGATGGAAAAATCGTTCCTGCTGATGGGATGGTTGTTTTGCTCAGCATGTAGGCGAGGGGCTGAATGAGAGGGCTTTGCGAGTGGTAAACCGGTACGGCTGTATATACCTAAATGTTGGTCAATACGGGCTTTGAAGTGTTGTCCAGTGCTATCCACGTATGAGGCACTGCAGGACTGGCATCAGTAAAGGTAGATAACACTGGACAAAAGTGGTGTGGGGGCTTGTCTTTAAATTTGAAGTAGGATCCTATGGTAAATGTGTTTTTGTACGAAAATTTGAAGTTGATATGTGGGTAGGCATCAGAGATGAACGTTTTCAAAATGTTAACTGCACTGACAGGTGCTTTGTTGTAGTACGGAAGCGAGTGAAAAAAGTCCAATTTACTGACCGAGGGGTTGTTAATGCGAGTTTGACGCCAGTTCGTCCCGGGCCTTGACCTGGGACACGCCCGATCGTGTAGAGAGTCCTCATATGGTCGCACCCTCCCATCAAGGTGAGATTTATTTGAAGCAAGAAGAAAATAAAGGATAGGGATATCATATTGAACGAATTTGCTTGACGCAATACTAGCGCAAAGTTGTTTAGAGAGGTCGCAAGTGCGCAGTCTTCGCACCATTATATAGGTCTGACTGCAAACACTCCAAGGATAGATTGTCTGGTCAATGGAGCAAAGCGCAGCTCTCCATGGTTCCCTGATCTATACCCGAAGTACTCGCCCTTTTGCTGTCATCCACGAGGGATATTTACTTCATGAAAAAAGAAAAAATAACTTTTAATTTGATGTTCAAATTAAACGCCGATCTCTAGTTTTTAACACCATCTGTAGTTTTGTAATGGATTTTACGACCAGATACTTGTCTTTGGCGTGTGATATAATTCGTGTAATTACCTAGCTACGAGTGTAACTGATAATCCGGCTGAACACTAATCAGCTCTGTCACTTGTAGCTTATTGATGTTTTTTGGAATTAATGTTTCATCAGCTCTACAGGTTACTTCAGTTATCGCAATGCGATAAACGACTCCCAGTGATTGCGCAAAATCAATGAGGACAACGTGCGCAGTAATTCTACGAACTCGCCTTATAGGAAACTCACGGAATATCCCTTCTTTATCCCTTGAAAGGTGCCTATGGGCGTTCGTATGCGAAGACCCTGAAGCGAGTGACCTGGTTGTGACATGTCCGTACTTCAAGCTGCAAAAATCACCGCAGTGCACTGCAGACTTCTTGGTAGTAGCTGGGGTCGGCTCCTCACAGACGTATGTAATGTCCAGTCTTTTGTTAATGCGACCATTAATTATGATATGACTGTAGTTGAAGCAGGAACGGAATACGGAACGAACGTGTTAGAATATTTTACAATACAATAAGTAGACGAAATTCACTACCGACAACTTGGTTAACCCAGCAATAAGTATGCAATCATTTTCAGAAATCTCCGCTTTCAAAACAACTCTCACCATTCCACTTTAGAACACGGGAATTGACAGCTACGGAGTACACAGCTACACTTACAATATCTAATGGCTGAAAATCTCAATAACAAGCAAAGCATCTAAAATGAATCGCAGTCGAATAATAGCAGATTAAAAAATACTGAAACTTTGGCTTTTATTACTTTTATTAGTATTTTATATATTAGTGTTTTATAAGTATTTTTAAAATTAGTAAAATTTGACTATTGAAATCTAGGCGTTTAGCCACTCGTATCATATAATGTAGTTGAAAATCTTTAATTTTCAATCACGTATATGAAGTTCAAAAATAAAGGAAAAAATACGAATAAAAAATTAAATTGTGTGATATGAAGTAAGCATCAATATTAGAAAAATATGTTCGTCATTGAATTGTTCAATTTGCAAATTATTTGTAACAGATGTAGACTACCGGTAAATCAACTCGAGTTTTTATCATCACTCAAGAACGAAGTGAGAGAGGTGATAATGTGTTCGTTAAAGATCTAAGTTATATATATATATATATATATATATATATATATATATATATATATATATATATATATATATATATATTATATACCTGTAATAGGGAGAAAAAGAGGGCACGGCAGGAATAGCATATAATGACGCTAAGTATGCTAACGGAACAGCTAACCAACAATGACCTCCTACGACGAGAACCTTGTAGGTTAGGAGGCTAAGATACGTTTTAAAACACTTTAAAGCACTTAAAATACAGTACACTAGACGAACCAGTCTTTGCCTACCTAACCATATGGTTCTCGGGGCAAGATCTCATTGGGAAGGGCTTCTTTACTTAGGGTGGTGGTCGGTAGTGGTGGTGGTGTGTGGCAGCATCAAAGCGCGCGTTTACTATCGAGAACCGTAGATTTTATTTCACGTCCTCTTCACGTAGCGATAGATACCCCTATTCAGGGGGAGGACGTGTGCTCATTTTCGTCGTTGTGAAGATGTCAGAACGTAATATATACATAAATGTGCTCTTCTTATGCCAACTAAGGGAATATATACATATATATTACCTTAGTTGGGAGAAGGGGACATCTTCACCACGGCAAAAATGAGCACACGTCTTCCCCCTAAATAGGGGTATCTGTCGCTATGTATAGGACGTGAAATAAAATCTACGGACCGTTCTGCTATCTTTTCGATAGTAAACGCTCGCTTAGATGCTGCCACCCACCACTGACCACTGTACCCACCCACCACTGAAGGAGCAACAGAGCAAATCTCTAGGTTTGCGGCTGTGCCCTAACCTCGTTCATCAAAAATGACTTCGTTGAATTTGCCCCCTACAGCGGGTGATGGTCTTATGCCGCGAGGCGTTCTAGTGGAATTTTTCGTTCAGCAACGGTGGTGCATGGTCCAAACAGCGGAGCTTTTTTTTTGTGAATCGATTGATGGTGATAACCACCTTAATTGTTTTTAGATGGCTCGAAGAGTACCATGTAACGTCAGTCCCGTGGCTGCCACATGGTATCCACGAAACAAGTGCCGCATTGTGACAAATAGAAACTAGGTGGTACTACATAAGTTGAAAAAAGTTTGGCCAAGGTGATAAAAAGCTACATCAGGCCAGGTTAAAAGAACACTTATAATTTTGTTTTTCTTATACCGTTATAAACCCTATATGACATATTATACTGAATAGTTTAAGCCTCTGTTTCCACAAAAAAAAAAAAATGTGATCTCACAGAGGAAGAAGCAAGGGACAGTATATTGATAGAAACGTGGAGCCCATTCACGAGGGTGTTCTCACCTAGCACCAAAGCGCATGGGAATGCAAGTCAAGAAGCACTGGAGTAAGGGCATTAGTATTCCAGTCCTGTCCTGCACGTGGCGTATGAGGCGACCAATGCATGTCGACCACAAGCGACTAAACTTGTATCCCTTCTCACAGGCTACCGGCTGCCGCTTGGCGGTTGTATGAGCCATGAGGTGTTGGGGGTTCTGGGAACCCTCATGTGAGGAAATGCAACGGCAACCGGAGAAGAGGTCACATGGCTTTTACCATAGTCGTGTGCCCGGCATTCTACTGTCAGCTCCTCTCCCTGACTCTCGATGGCACAATCGAGACTTTCTTCTACTTTGTTTTTTTTTTTCTTCTACCTCTGTGCTAATTCTGTGCTCTAAGTGACAGGACCATTGGAGGTTGGTGGAGGCACCCACATGTCCATCGTGACGGTTGTCCCCATAAGCTGGCGGTATATTAACCTTGCTCGGCATTGCAGCTCTGCCGAGTGGACCTTATTTCTGCCTCCGCTAATCATTCGTGCATGGATATTTTTCTATTTTTTTGCCTTTTCTGTTTCATCTTCATTTCTCCTCTACTTCTATTTGGGGATGTGGAAAGAAATCCGGGACCGGGTTAGGCTCGGAGGTGTAGTCTCCTTTATTGTAATATTAGATGACTGTATGCGAACTCCGCGGTGCTTGGCTTCGTGTCCTGTGGTGTCGATGACGTGTGCTGTTCCGAGACGCTGGTGATGAGTAGGAGGCACGACACGGAGCTTACCCTGGCAGGATTTCATTCCCTTATCGCGGGCCATTGGGATCGGGGCTTGGATTTCAAGAAGGGACCGTCTATGCCCGGAGTGATTTCTGCGCTTACCGGCAGTCAGCGTGTGAGTGCGTCTGTCATGAGATTATGGTTGCGAGGGTGTGTGCCGCCTGAATAACTTGAATTTATTCTCGTTGTATCGGGGCCTTACAACTGATGATTCTGTGTACGACTTTTTGCTGGCAGCGATGGCGTCCATCCAGAGTAAGGATCCTAAGCCAGTGCTTTTTGTTTTCATAGGAGATGTTGATGCGCACCACAGGGACTGGCTGAGGTCTGTGTCATCGACTGATGGCCATGATGAGGCTGGGTTGGACTTTTTCATCTTATCTAGTTGTATGCAGCTTGTCCGTGCATGGTCCACGGATATTACAGGCAATTGTCTCGATCTCGTTACAACTGATGCCCTGATTTGGTGACTGTGTCGGTTCCCTTATTGGCACTTCAGATCACTCGCATCTTTTTGTATCCTTGGACCTGAACCAGGTGGTCCAAGCCATGTTTGTATAGAGCAAAGCCAACTAGCTAGCTCACTCAAAAAATCCTGGCTTTTGCAAACATGCTCTAAGCTCTAGAACACGCAGTCGCCGTGCTGTCTGAGCACGCTTAGGCGTGGATCGAACCTACTGCACGGCAAAATGTGCTGACCTGGCACGCGTTCGACTTTCTGATCTATGATATTTCCTGCTTGCACGCCAAAGCCCGAAGCGTGTTTTACGCCCCTACGGAGAAAATGTGTAGTTGTGTTGAAGTCAGTGATAACTAGTGATTTTTCGGGTTGAATGAATTTCAGGTGATATATTGGTTGCTTACATAGTGCAGACACCCCACTTATGTAAGTATAGTCATGGGCAACAAACTGCATCTTTTGTCAAACTGCTTGGCACGTACGCGCATCTATAGAGATGCACGGGCACTCACTGCCACTAGCACGCGTCTGATTTCAGGGTCCAGAGCACGCTTAGGTGTGCAATTAGAGCACGCGTTTGTGAGCTGGTTTTGGGACAAGCTTTCACCACGCATTCACGTGAGTTTCCAGCAAGCATGGCTTCTCTCAGTGAGCTAGCTGGGATGCAATGAGGAGTCAGTAAGGGCGTTACCTATAGGCGCCTGATCATTTGTAGTGAGAGCCTGTCTCTGCACTTAGCGACTTGATTTTATCTGTTGCGGAGAGATTTGTCTCGAAGAGAACTGTTCTCGTCAGGTTTTGGGACAAACCGTGATGTGACGATCAGTGTCGGTTAGCTTTCGAAGCTATACAAGCAGTTTCTCGGGCTTGGCGGCGTTAGCGTGACCGTATGTTTTGGCAGACCTATGTAAACCGTAGGACCGAGCTGAGAGGGCATAAATAACATCATTGGAGGTAGCGTTCCAGACAATCTCTGCTGAGTATTAACCATCCACATCGTTGGTCGAGAGAACTGAACGGTTAAGTTTTCGATGCTGAACGTTCGTTCCCTCCCCTTGTTGATCCCGGTGGTGGTATCATTGCTGATCCCTGGGCTAAGGCGGAGTTCTTATCGGCTTACTTTGACGGGGAGCACAGCAGAGATGTGTTGTCATTGCCTAATGTATGCCACCCTGAACCTCTTCTAACTACTTTGGCGTTCAGTTCTAGTATTATCAAAATGATTCTTGAGAACCTTGATCCTCAATGAGGGTGGTGTGAACCCGGAAGGCATATGTTTCCTATATTTTATAAGCACCGTGCTGGCATTTTCGCCCAGAGCTTGCACTGATCTTCTGGCGCCTGAAACGGTCAGGAAATTTCCCCTGTTGTTGGCGTACTGGGAATTTTAATCCCATTCCCAAAGGTCCAAGGTCGCCCAATGGCGCCAACTACAGTCCTATTACGTTGACGACCATATTGTCATAGGCGTTCGAGAAATTAGTGGCTTGTAAGCTAGGTCGTTTTACTGAGGCTACAGGATTTTTGCCTGTTGGTCAGTTTGCGCACAGAACTGTTTTGGGTTGTTGTGACGCATTGTTTTCAGTGTCACACCATTTACAGTCTGCGCTGGATTACAGTTCTGAGACCCGCTTTGTACAGTTGAATTTAAGTGAGGCGTTTGATAGGGTCAACCACGGAGGTTTACTGTTCAAGTTGGAGTCGTTTGATGTAGGTGGTAAGGTTCTATTAATGATTCGTGAGTTTTTTTTCTAAGTGAATACAGAGTGTATCTATTGAGGTTTCTTGAGTGTCTCAGTCGTGGTGGTGCCTGACGTGCCTTAGAGTAGCGTGCTTGGCCTGCTGCTGTTTGCTTTTTACACACTGACCTGCTGTTTTCGCTGGAGAACCAGATGATCAACTATGATGACGATTCCACTTTCAGAGCAATGATACCAACCCCCAGCATGCGTAATGCTGTCGCTCAGTTTCTAAATAGGGACCTTTCGCACATTAGTGCATGATGCTCAGCCTGGAGTATGAAGTTGAATGTCAGTAAGACTAAATCTATGACTGTCGGTCTCCAACTTTTTTACCGCTCCATCCACCTCCGGAGACAGATGATACTTTGCTCCAGTGGTCTAGCTTTTCGGAGATTCTCGGTGTGTTTTTAATGAGAGGCTAACGATTGAGCCGCATATTTTTTGGAGACTAGGGTTGCGTATTTCTAGTAAGATTCAATCCCTGCTTACGCGTGGCCTGCGCGTTATCAGGCCGCAACCATTGTCCGACCACCCTACGCCTCTTCGTTTGTATGAGCTGGCTTTGGGTTTGGGGCTCTGGGTAGCCCCTGAGTTGGAGGAAATGCCACTCTAAAGGTGGATGAGACCTTTGGTCCAACGGCATCCCTGAGAGGAGACGAACAAGCTGGTGACATAGCTCGGTACTCAGTCTTCCGCAGTCTGCTCCTCTCTTTCGTCCATTAGGTAGTACCACCTGATTCTTTTTTCATTTCCTTTCTCTTCTTTTCTGCCAAAGCCTGTGCTGGTGATGGCAGGGTCTGGGCGCGTAGATACCTGGTCGATTTCGTAGCTATTGCTACTGTCGGTTTGTGTTTGCTTCATTATGCTTGATATCATCTTCTGTTTATGGGATTCTTTGTTTCTTCTTCTGTGTATATTTCTGTATTTATCTGTATATAAGTATATATTTATGTTCTTTTATTTTTTCTTTTCTTTTCTTTCATTTACTTTGTGGGGATGTTGAAAGCAACCCGGCCCTTGTCGGTTTCGGGGTTGTCGTCTCCTCTATTGTTATATTAGAGGACTGCATGCGAGCCTCGCG
>LQNS02277275.1:2528076-2567567 GCA_001587735.2 Parhyale hawaiensis | reverse complement strand
CTCAGCAGGAACTGCGGCCAGATGCTACATCCCCTGCGGAGAAGGCACTCGGGACCCTTGGGTGCGTGATGCCCAAACATATTGTGGCAGGGAAAGGGCCCGCCACAATATGCCCCTGAGGGCGCAACACGCATCTACGCGGAATATTTTGCTCTGCAAAAAAAAAAAAAAAATGATTCGTCTGGTGGTCAAATGACTTGGGAGTCAATGATGGCTCAGTCGACCAGCGAATTTCTGTCATAAATACTGCAAGTTCTCTCAACTGCGTGACTTTACTGGCAGTGTGACGCCACGTCACTTTGCTTACCAAAACTTGTACTCATTCATTTGGCTATCGTGTGAATCTACCGTTTATTTACTTCTAGCGAAGATTTTTATGTTGTAGCTTCCTGCATTCTTTCCAATTCGCTCTTTGCTCGGGCGCTCTTTAGGGCTTAGGTTTCTGGGTTTCTTCATATACCGGTACTTCAGGCGGATTTATTTGATTTACTCTCAGCGATATATCTAATCAAATTAGCTTGTTTGAACTCGAAAAACTTGGTACTCAGAAGTACTTTATATGCCACAATGTGGATCCACTATCAGGTATTACCTATAAACATTACTGAATGTCATATCCAGTTAATGATAATCTCATCTCACTAGATCAAAAGGTTCGGTAATCTTAAAGGAACGCCTTAGCTGAATTGTTTTTAATTACGTTACTAAATTTAGCATCATTATCTTAATACTAATTTTAGGACGACGCACCTAACTCCAAGAACTTTGTTAACTCGCGAAAAGGAAAGGACATGTACGGTATGTCTAGAAAAGCCTGGAACACATGCATGAAAGGCTCACCCATAAAATTAGCGCAGATGTGAACAGCAAAAAACGAAAATATTGGAAGAACAGACGCATCATCCATTTTAAAGGAAAGAATTGTATGAAACAAAGTGAATAGGAAAGAACGGTATCTCAAAGGCCTAACTGAGGCTTAATTAATCTATGAGTTCCCATTGACATGTAGTTACTTCCCTATAACTTAAGATGGGCAAATCTAATGAACCTAACCCTGTGGCCCATGCTTTGCCCCTGAGAAAGCGTTAGTAGCAAATCGTTTGTTTTTAACAATGCCGAAATCTAATATTGTAAAGCGGACTCCACTTTTTTGGTAACTTGAAGGTAATTGGTAGGAGTAAAGTGTCTACATTTCTATCTAAATAAGACAACAGTCCCTATATTTGCTGTTAGGAACAGGGTCAAAGATTGCAAAGAAAGCTCTTATCCCTTTCAGCCTCATTGTGCTAGCCAGTAATACCGTGATGCTATTATAATAAAACGCTTGGTGTAGTTATTTATTTCGTGTCCGCTTCTTAAGGAAATAGGCGGAAAATAGGCCAGGTTGCAGATTTTGCAATTAAGTCGCGTTTGCATGAAAATCAATAACCATCCTGCAGAAGATGGCGAAAGTTAGACCCTCATCCCCTTATCTAAATGCACTTGTTGTATGCAGCACTTCTTGAAATCGAAGCAAAGATATTCGCAGCTTCTAGCGTCTGATTGTATAACTTTTTCTCTTATGTCACGTCGTATAAATTCAGTAGATCATAAATGGAGCACTCACGAAGGGATGATTTTTTACTAGCACTAGTCAGTTCTTTCTTCCATCTTGTTGTCTTTTTTTGACGGAACAGTTTTCTCTTCATAGATCAATATTTTAGCACTTCAAATAAGCATACATTTGAGTCTGAAGGGCAGAGTCATGACTACGGTTAACTCACGTTGTATACAAGCTGACTGCAGTTGCATTCAAGCTTGTTGTAGTGTTTTACTCAAGATTTTACTTCTGTCTGTCAACATGGAAGAAGCATTTGCCATATTTTATTAGATTTGAGGCAATAACAGTAAACCAATTATGCAGTAGAGGGCTGAAAATATAACCCTATGTGAATCTGATCACAGCTGGTCAACTATTAAGTATTTGTAGACCCGTGCGTGAAAAATTCACCCAATAATCGATCTGTGTTTGCTTAATAAACCAGAAAGGAATTTTCGCTTTTCTGACTTACTTCTTCATTTTCTTCATTGATCCCTTGACGTTCTGTCATCCTTAGGTTCTTTCTTCTCCATTCTTAGAACCTTAACTGAACGCAAAGGGCAGATGTCCAAAATGCTTAGTTTTGACCACTTGACCTTGCATGTTGGAGAGCTGAAAATAACAAGAAACTAAGAATACTGGAAAAGAACAAAAATAGGCTCTANTAGAGCCTATTTTTGTTCTTTTCCAGTATTCTTAGTTTCTTGTTATTTTCAGCTCTCCAACATGCAAGGTCAAGTGGTCAAAACTAAGCATTTTGGACATCTGCCCTTTGCGTTCAGTTAAGGTTCTAAGAATGGAGAAGAAAGAACCTAAGGATGACAGAACGTCAAGGGATCAATGAAGAAAATGAAGAAGTAAGTCAGAAAAGCGAAAATTCCTTTCTGGTTTATTAAGCAAACACAGATCGATTATTGGGTGAATTTTTCACGCACGGGTCTACAAATACTTAATAGTTGACCAGCTGTGATCAGATTCACATAGGGTTATATTTTCAGCCCTCTACTGCATAATTGGTTTACTGTTATTGCCTCAAATCTAATAAAATATGGCAAATGCTTCTTCCATGTTGACAGACAGAAGTAAAATCTTGAGTAAAACACTACAACAAGCTTGAATGCAACTGCAGTCAGCTTGTATACAACGTGAGTTAACCGTAGTCATGACTCTGCCCTTCAGACTCAAATGTATGCTTATTTGAAGTGCTAAAATATTGATCTATGAAGAGAAAACTGTTCCGTCAAAAAAAGACAACAAGATGGAAGAAAGAACTGACTAGTGCTAGTAAAAAATCATCCCTTCGTGAGTGCTCCATTTATGATCTACTGAATTTATACGACGTGACATAAGAGAAAAAGTTATACAATCAGACGCTAGAAGCTGCGAATATCTTTGCTTCGATTTCAAGAAGTGCTGCATACAACAAGTGCATTTAGATAAGGGGATGAGGGTCTAACTTTCGCCATCTTCTGCAGGATGGTTATTGATTTTCATGCAAACGCGACTTAATTGCAAAATCTGCAACCTGGCCTATTTTCCGCCTATTTCCTTAAGAAGCGGACACGAAATAAATAACTACACCAAGCGTTTTATTATAATAGCATCACGGTATTACTGGCTAGCACAATGAGGCTGAAAGGGATAAGAGCTTTCTTTGCAATCTTTGACCCTGTTCCTAACAGCAAATATAGGGACTGTTGTCTTATTTAGATAGAAATGTAGACACTTTACTCCTACCAATTACCTTCAAGTTACCAAAAAAGTGGAGTCCGCTTTACAATATTAGATTTCGGCATTGTTAAAAACAAACGATTTGCTACTAACGCTTTCTCAGGGGCAAAGCATGGGCCACAGGGTTAGGTTCATTAGATTTGCCCATCTTAAGTTATAGGGAAGTAACTACATGTCAATGGGAACTCATAGATTAATTAAGCCTCAGTTAGGCCTTTGAGATACCGTTCTTTCCTATTCACTTTGTTTCATACAATTCTTTCCTTTAAAATGGATGATGCGTCTGTTCTTCCAATATTTTCGTTTTTTGCTGTTCACATCTGCGCTAATTTTATGGGTGAGCCTTTCATGCATGTGTTCCAGGCTTTTCTAGACATACCGTACATGTCCTTTCCTTTTCGCGAGTTAACAAAGTTCTTGGAGTTAGGTGCGTCGTCCTAAAATTAGTATTAAGATAATGATGCTAAATTTAGTAACGTAATTAAAAACAATTCAGCTAAGGCGTTCCTTTAAGATTACCGAACCTTTTGATCTAGTGAGATGAGATTATCATTAACTGGATATGACATTCAGTAATGTTTATAGGTAATACCTGATAGTGGATCCACATTGTGGCATATAAAGTACTTCTGAGTACCAAGTTTTTCGAGTTCAAACAAGCTAATTTGATTAGAATCTTTTGAAATGGAATTTCGTGACGTTTTCTTCTCTATTGGGATTTATTAAGATTGTTTGTAATATGGACTGCCAGAATTGTAGTTTCGTTGGTTTCATGCCCGTGTATGTCCAAAATGCTTTAAATACTGCCAGTTGACATATGCATTGACTTCAAAATAAATAAGAGTTCCTAAGCAATCCATTCCCCACCATTTTCTGTAAAAATGCGATAGAAATCTATTTTTCGAAAATAGACATGGCGTCTCTGGTTTGTTTACAAAAGCATTGGCTGTTCTTGTGCTTTTCAGTGATCACGATGATCATGATCACGGTGATTTTGATCACGAACGTGGCAAAAAAAAAAAAAAAGCCTCTAACATACCTCACAATCCCTGTACATTTCGTAAAGTTTTGTTCATAACTTGTGGAATTATCTATGTGATAGACAGGTAAAGGAATAAAAAGACAGATAAAGATACAAACTCGCCAGAATTATAATCTCCTTAGCGAAGGCAAATTCCACACTGCAAACAGCTAAAAAAATTAATTTCATATTTGTACTTCTAGGAATGAGTTCCAGAATAGGTGAACCAAATTCGTAGTAGTAGTAGAAATTTTAGTAGCACTTCAGTGGCACACTGCCTATTTCGCGCCAAACTATTCTTGTGTTTAACCACAGGCTCGTTCGCCACTAGTATGCGTTTGAAATTATCAATGATTTTTGTCTCTGCTTTTCTGCCGGGAGGTCTCCGAGTGGTCAGTGGGCTACTGATAGGAAAAAGGCGCAAGTTGTGCAGATTCAACCCCAGGGCACGGCTGAACGCTTTCTCTTAGCTACGCTGCACAGGGGAAGGACACGAAATACAAGAAGGTAGAAGTCTACCGAGAATAGGTCGGCCATCTCGATCAGCGGCCCACCTCCGGAAAAAGAAGGGGAAGTATTGAGAGCCTACCTAACTTTACAAAGCTAACCTCGTCAGCAGGAACTGTGGCAAACTGCAACAACTCTTGCAGAAAAGGCACTCGGGACCCTTGGGTGCGCGAGGCCCAAATATACTGTTGCAGGGAAAGGGCCCGCCAGAATATACCCCTGAGGGCAGGTAAACCAAATTAAAGTATACATAATTTCTAAGAATATTAAAATTTTAGAGAAAAATGGGCGCAGACATGCTGCATGTAATGTAGGTACTATGCATTAGTAGCCCATACAATTGAGTTTTTTTTTCACTGACGAATTGGAACAAATAACCCTAAGAACTGATGTATGTAGAACTTTCGGTAGAGCTGGTTTCTACAGCGGCAAGAAAAGGGATGTTTAGATATCCAAGTAAAATCGAATAACTGCATTAAAAATAGAGTAATGCCACACAATAAAGCTACTTCGTTAGCCAAGAACTAAAAATGCATAACTAGAGAGAACGCAGAGGGAAAACCAACGTCCGCCAAGCAAGGCAACTATAAGAAAAAAAGTCAAATTGGTTCTGAAACCAAGATATGCTTTTTATCATTATCAACATCTAATCATTTGTGCCTTTCGATACTTTCAACTATTTCTCTAATTTTCTTGACGGTTCGTTCATAACTTTTCGAGCTATACTGCTAACAAACATGATGACCAACATAAGTCAAACAAACAAACAGACCAACCGATCATCATGTCGCCAGTCTGGTGAATAATAACGAACCAGGCTGATATATTGCTCTAGTTTCGAATATGAATTGTTCTAGTGAACAAATAAAAAAGCCAAGTCACTAAATGAGGAAGTTTATTTTTTAAGAAATAACCAAACGTGACAACTTTGGAGAAGCATTTCCCCACCATTGTTATAGGGTGAGAAAGGCGCTCACATAGATATTGTGGCAAAGAAAACAGTTCAGATATCACAAAGAACGGCCAAAAATGGACAGGATTCCATTCAAGTGTGCAAGTTTGCGGAGGGGCTCACAAGGCGGAGGTCTATACCAACCTGACGGGTCGTTCCTTGCACCCATGGACGCGTCTAGGCCCGAATTTTAGGCAGGTAACAAATTACACCGCCGCCGGGGTTGCCCATACAGGGAGACTCTTCCACGTCAGGGAGCAGTAGAGACATTATTACTTCCTGCCTCTCCGTAGTCGCGCCTCTACATAGTTCAGCACTCGGCTCTCGCATAGTTGACTGCCTCAAAACAAATAGTTGCGTAATGCTGATTCACTGATATTATCATTTCCCACAAATGAAGTTTTCTACCTAGTTTATTCTTGTTGAACAGGTACTGCGGAACAAGCGGACCTCCAACTCTCACATTTTCCCCGGGATATGCTCAGCTCTCCTTCGTGTCAGACGGTGCTACGGTCGATCGGGGCTTCTACTGCTACGGCTACTGCACTTGTTAGCGAAGTGCCTTCACCGCGATGGATCTTTTTGTTTCGCACCATAGCGTTAATCTTATTTGCGGCGTATTTGATATGTTTTATATTATTTTCGGTCTCATTTTTCCACGGTAATGACAAATTTTCCTCGCCTGGACGAGTCAATAAATTTAACTTTAGACTAATGGACAACACTCCATTAAAATTACTGGTACACAGCTTGTACTGAAGTGTTTGTTCAATGAAAAACTGTGCTTTACAATGTTGAAATTTTCATTTAGAAATTTAAATTCCGTATATAACAGTGTTCATTTATTCAGTAATGATGTGGTATAAGCAAAATCGTCTACATTCAATTAAAGAAATGCTACTGCATTGTGTATCATTTTTCCATGCCTTCATGTGAAGTGAAGGTTAATGGTACAACCATGCATCTTCTTCATGGACGATATTTTACTCGAGAGATTTTATTTTCCTTAATTAAAGTCAGAAAGCTTAAGCCTCAGTTTCCGAGCGGAAGGATATCACAGAGGAAAGAGTAAGGGATATCAAGTAGTCGGTACTCTGAAGTTACAAAGAATTTCTCAATTTTACCATTCCCATCATTCATTTTTCTCTTTGGTGATCCTCCTGTCTTACATAGAGCCAGGCACTGAGTGTCAATTGGTAAATCAAACATCCACCTTCAGGTAATTTATGGAGGATACTGCGTTTCTTGCCCCTCATAGGGAGTTTAAAAATTAATCTCGAGCTCTATGTAGGTACATAGGTTATTGACGGTTGCGATCCAGAGAGCACAATTTCGTCATTGTTTTATAGCTAGCCAAGCTTTATAAAACTTGATCAGCCAGTTCTGCTGAGCTTCAGCGAATCTGTCTACGAACTCCACCAAGTCCAGCCGCTTCAGTTAATTACGATTAGCCACTATGTGGAGCCCTCCTGCACCGATGGACGAGGGAAACACGTGGAGTCTCAAAAAGACTCTCCACCGACTGCATCTTCTGCTCTTCGTGCTACTCAAGAGTTTTTCTTTTAGACCGTTAGATAAATTCAGTACTGAACAGTAAATTGGAGATTCACTTCTGTGATTAATCTACTCACGAGATCGACGAGAGATACACGACAGTTTCTGTGCACTGCTCTTCTTAGATTTATTGAAAGCAAAAAATGACCATTGCAGCGGCGGTGCGACGCTGATAAACTTATATATACAGAGATGGGATGGTGTGTGCTCCACTTACTGGAAGTAGTAATAGTATTCTCTTAGTTTAAGCCTCCCTACCCACAGGTTACACTGTGATCCAAAGAGAGGAAAAAAGGCGGACGTGAAGAATGCCAAGAGAAACTGAGAACCCTTGCACAAGTCAACGCGCTTGGGAATAGCAAGTCGGGAAAGAAGAGGAATAATAGAACAAAGCATCAGTAGGAGTATGAAGATCGAGGGAACCAAAGTTGGCACGAAAGACAGAAGTCTCGAAAGCTCACTTATGTAACCAATGCAATCCCCCTAGGCCGGCGCTGCTCCCTATAACATAGTAGAGAGAACCTAAAATCAAACCCTATGGCCCATCCTATGCTTCCTGAGGGGTCAACTAAATGGAATTTGAAGGTACAACCCTCGAGGCTGCGGTGTATCCTCCATTCGTTAATACTTACCAAAACAATCGAGAGATGCCGCTGTAAATACTTAACCGTCATTTGGACAGCTAGTAGGTCCACTATTCTTTATATAAATGAAATGTTTGCGCTCTGCTCTAGATTTCATACAAGTTTATGTTCGCTCATTTTAGTTTTTTTTTTAACGGAAGATTGTATGAAAACTTTGCGGCGAGCCCAAGCGGGCGTTCGATACAAACGAGGCCCTCTAGAACAAGTTTTCAATTCAACCGTCATTCAAATCAACGCGTTCGCTCATCCACATGCCCAACTGTCCTACTGTGCCCTAGAACCAGTAAGAAAGTGCCTGGTTTTTCTTTAGTTTTTGTTCACTCGAAACTTGAAGATTGCCATAGTTGCTAAGTGATTCTTTCAGAGATAACCGATTAAACGATTAACATTTTCAACTTTTTGTGGCCCACACAAAGTTGTGACACTACAAAGTATTCAGCCGAGTGAAAGAGTTAATGCATCGAGATTAGTGACGTGCGACCTCTATCAGCTCAGTAGTTAGACGTAGACTGTGACTTTTATCGCAGTTCTCTGCAGCACGTGGACGCAAGACTGTAGGTGTGGTCCTTCAGCTCGTTAACGAAGCAAGTAAGACAGCACTAGCCCAAAATTACAGACAGTAGATTTGGCTTCACCACTTAGAATTGTGGAATTATAGAAGCAGCTACCGTCTACAGACTGCAGGAAAGTTGCTCAGCAAGACAGTTTACGGGAATTTTACCAACGATCAAGTAGGAGTTGAACGTCCTGTAGTAGGTGGTCGAAGCCAATGTACCAGTCTAAATTTTCAAACCTCTCAAGCCTCGAAGGCTCAATTTTGCCAGTCTGTATATCAAGGGCCATTGAAGGTCGAGATTGTGCCTAAAATGCTACCCTTTTCCATAAAATTCGGCAGGTGCAGCGGCTTCGACTATATCAATTGAGGTACAGGCGCTGGCTTGTTATCTGCAACTCCTCAGACTTCCAGAAAGTACCCTTCCTCGTGAAGGAGCCTTCAACCTCCTAACTGTAATGGAGTTTCTTCTAACGCTTTCAACACCATTTACACAGGCAGAGCCAAAGTAGTGTAAAGTTTCGGGCAAGTGATGCTTCGTAAGTTCCATTTCGAACGCGGATTATCTTAAACAAGAGTTTATATACAGGAAACTGTGTGGTTAAGTGGGACTGCACGCATTGAGATACCCTGGGTCTATGTAGGAATACTATGTACAGTGTACTTAAGGTGGAGTTCATACGTTATTAATATTACTAGTTTCTCATCCATCTGTCCGAATGAGTTCCATTGCCCTAAGGACAGCAGAAAAGTGCACCGTTTTCTGAGTTCTGGTACAATTAAAATTTGACGGGACATCTGCAGCTTGCTTAGTGACACTTCCAGACGAAGTCGGTTAGCAGGTTAAAAAACATTTTAATAAAGTCTTGCGGCGTACACAAAGTTGTGAAGTTTGTACAAGTCAATCCTCTCAACGTATTCACTCGTCCGAATATTCTGTAGGGTCGTTGCCAGCTCAACTTGTGTACGCTACAAGATATTAAAATATTAACAGTCAACTCTACTTTCTCTGCTACCGTCACCAAGCAAGTTGCAGACGTTCCCAAGTTTGGAGGAGACTAAATCTCAGGAAAATTTACACTTTTCTGCGATCCATAGGGCAGAGGAACACATGGAGACAAGTGGATGAGCGAACGCGTCGATACGAAAGTGTGAACTCTGTTATATGTAAAATCAAGGCGAATGCAGGAAGGTAAATTGTTTTATCCAGCAAATTACCTCCACATATTTCCTTCAAAAGAGTTTCAGCAGCTGACAGTAAGAACAAAACTCTAAATGAGATCCCTACCCTCAACGAGGTAAAAGAACTAAATAGAACTAAGGCAACAATGATCGAAAAAAGTTTCTATCGAGAGTTCTCTGTACTCGTGAACAAAATGAGCGACTTCACATAGCGGAAGGCCATCGTCGAGCCCATGCGTAGTCAAAAGGAAACAGGCCAATAAATACTATAAAAACCTTTGGCAATACTTTAGGAAGGGTTTCCACCGGAAGGATTTTAGGACTATATTTTCATAAATATATCCTATTTTCATTTCTATTTTGCTCAAAATATTCAATTAATAACAAGCACGTAAGTTAGTCAATTTCGAACTTCCAAAGGTGGCTTGCATTGATGGTCAGCCATGAAGAGCCGTATTATCAAAAACTGCCTCATTTGAAACCGCATGATGTGGAAATGAAAATTATTGTTTGCCATATTCTGCTATAAGTTTTTCCATTTATAATACAAACGGATTAAGATGCCCTAAGAATTTAGTGTAAATGTTTGAAAAAAAAAAAAATTCCTGCGAATAACTTATGTTTTGTTAACTTTTACAAGATTTTTATGTTTCTAAAAAATCAAAAGCAATCTGCATAGTTGGAAAAGTAAAGTTCGAATTACACAACAGTTTAAAATCTTTATTATATCATACACAGAGATATGGTGCAAGTCCGTCGCTAAAAGAGAAATGTAGTTTCTGGTTAAAAGTACAAGTTGACGCGGACTGTTGCAGGTGTGCGGGGCATGGAGAACACGAGAGCAGGCTTTAGTCCTGTTCCAGGTCTAAAGCATCCATTGGTATCGCTTCTCCGCCTCTCTGTCGAAGCCTGCGAATGCAATTTTCGATCTGGTAGATGAGCGCTATGGTGATTTTGATGAGGAGCCAGAACACGCACACCAAGAAGAAGAGTGTCACACCTATCATCTCTCCTTCACTCAGTTCTGCTCGTAAAAGATAGTTACGTTGATTAGGTCTTCCAGCTTTATGGATAAAGACACGTTCCTGAAAGGGGAGCGTTATCCTAGTTTCGAACAGATAAGTCTAGCCAAGATGGACATTCAACCTGTTCTTCGGTAGCTTTGTACCACCAAGTCAAGGAGACGCTACAATAGAGCAAGCGTATAACGTACTGTAGTTGCTGTTACATAATTATATCGGCGCAGCCAAAGATTTTCTATGCATTTTCGCATCAGCAAGGCTTCTTATGACGCTTGAGTTTGCATCAACGTGAGAAGTGTTATGCGAGTGCAGGTGCTATAGATCGGCTAAGGTAGAAAAACTGCCACAGGCGCGATACTGATGAGCAGAATTTATCCTGGCGCGTTCCGACTACATCCGAGTGTGCCAAATGTGGTCATGAGAAACTCTTCTGGTCATGAGAATAACAAGTTGTCAGTTAGGTCAGGAACGAGCTTCCATAAGACAATTACACTCGAGTCATGATTCAGAGTATGAATCCGACTTATTTTAATATCCGAAGTATTGATTAAACATTCTAATCTAAAGATACCGCGCCAGATATCAGGTCCTATTGACTGAATGCATCCATTTGATGCCTCCAACTAATAATAACGGAAGGATAACCCTTGTAATTCGGATTTTCAGCTCACGGCCAGTGACGGCGCTGCCGTGTAGCGCTCATAGGACGCGAAATAATCGAGCGCCCGAGCCGCACGCGCTGCTTCTTGTGAATTTGTTATCACACGCGAGCGAAGCTAACAGCCGAGGTTATGTTGTCCTTAACGGTTGTATTTTTTTTCGATCAGACAGGCGGCAATAGATGAACCAACAGACCCATTCCCAAAGAGATAGCGGAACTTTCGCCTCGACTCTATGAGCTATTGCTATCATGTCACAAGCATACAAACGACCGAGAAAAAGAAAAGGGGGAGAAGAATCTCAGAACAAAGACGAGCATGCATATATACAAGCACGTTCAATAGCCGCTGTTGTGCGGGTCTAATTGGAAACTTCCACTTGTATAGTGGGAGGAGAAGGAGAAGATGGCCGAAGGTGACCTCGAAAGCTTTGGCTGTTAAGAGTTTTCGATTCCTGGATCAGGAGTTCTAAGCTGTGGAGGATGTCTCCCCCCATGGTTAAAGACTATCTTTTAACGCATTAACTGTCTCCGTATCGACAACGTCGGAAAGAAATATGTTCAAAATATTCACTATGAAATGCGAAATCAAGTGCTGACTTAAGGCTTTTCTTCGAGCTTTACGCTCGAGTTTTTGACCGTTGTTTCGCATGCGATCAGTAATATATCTCTTTCCTAGAGTCCCTTGTAGGTACGTCGTTGAAGCCATTCAAGGACTTAAATGTCTGTCTTAGTTACCCCCTTAGTCGTCTTTTCTCGAGAGATGAGGCCCAGTTCTTAAAGGCAACAATCGTAGAACTTTGAATTGTTTTACAGCTGAGGTATCAATTTCGTTTGCTTTACTTGAGACTTCTCATGTAATCTATATCTTTAGATAGATGTGGCAACCAAAACTGAACAGTAAAATCTAATTGGGGCCGCACTAACGCCTTGTACAAGGCAATGATGATGTTCTTTGACTTTAATTCGAAATTCCTGGTGATTAATCCCAGGACTCTGCTTGCTTTTTTCACACTCTGCTGATGGTGTTCCAGTTTGTTAATAATTATGCCGAAGTCACGTGGTTTGGTGACGGCAGCCAATTCTGTCCCGTTCATTTTTAATTGGGTTGCAGCAAGGGGCTTCTAATGGGAGAAGCAAGCCCAAGCATTCTCTGGGCGAGTAAACACATGGCTTTGTCACGTGATCGAAGCTGGCGTTTGGAGTCCTTTAAGTGGCTGAAGTGGCAGTGGTCAGCACGTATAATTAAGGAAGATACAGACAGGAAGTTCAATGTTTATGCAAGACAATCGTGTTTGAAGATTTACATCACACTGCTCACCCTATTACTTCCATCATCAGATTGTATACAGGATACAAGCTTCCTTTCCATACTTCCATCGGCTCGGAATTTTGTCGATGGTCAATCTATACTACTAGTGGACCCGTGCGTGAAGAATTCACGCAATAACCTATACGTTTGCCTAATGCCTCTAGGCCGGTGCTGAATCTCCTCTTCTCTTATTTGCGTCTTAATTTTCTTCTTTTCTTCATTGATCCATTATCGTGCTGGCATCCTTAGGTCTTCTATATAGACAGGCAGAAGTAACATCTTGAGTAAAACACGTCAACAAACCTAAACAAAATAGCAGCTTATATACAATGTGATTGCTCCGTAGCAAAGATACCGTTGATACCGTTTTCCCCCCTCAAATATCCGTTTCATTTGAGGTGCTCAAATTTTGACCTATGAAGAGAAAACTGCTTCGTCAGAGGAAAACAGTAAGCTAGAAGAAATAATTGTCTACTGCCCGTGAAAACTTGTGTTTCGTCAGTTCGTTGACAATTGATTGCCATCAAAGTGGGAAGAATAGCTCATGCAACGAAATCATCTGTGGGAAGAAACTACAAATCAAGAAACATGAGAGTGCCAACGGACGCTTCAGACATCTTCAGTGCTACGATTTCAACTTCGGCAATGCAAGAAATGCATTCAGACATAAGGTCGCCCTATACTTTGCCCTAGATTCGATGTATGGAGAAGCTAATACTCATACAAATCAAACTAAGCCTGCGCTGTCATCATTGTTGGAATTTCTACTGTCCCTGCTCAAGATCCGTTTGCCATCTTCTGCAACCCGGCCTATTTTCTGCCTCTCACTTTCGATGGAGCTTGAGAGGAGCACCAGAGCCTCCAACCTGGGCTAATTTCCGCCTATATATCTATATCGTTAAGAGCGTGACACCGAACATATAAATATATATATATATAAATAAACACACACGACGGTCATTCTTAGTTTTAGATAGATAATAAGAGCTGTCTGTCAGTTCGTCCGTCTGTCCGTCTGAAGCCTTATTTTCCCCTATCTAATACTGAAGAAAAAAATTCCAAGGCACCTAATATTTTTTTTTGCCAAGCCGTATCCAGGATACGTGCCCTGGAATTCCCGCGGCTGTGAAGGCCTGGTCACGGGCCTTTGTGAACTTGGTTGCTTTTATGCACTCAATTGGTGAACTTCGTGGATTTTGTGGACATGGGAAAATTTGGAGTATTGTGAACTTTTTCGATAGGATGGTAAGATATTTTGAAATACATACTTTCATGACTTATTCAACAGAAGGGTTGCGTTTGGTGCACTAGTTGCTATAAAAATCTAAGCTCAGGACTCCTGCCTATGAAGGCTGCGTGAGACAATGCCGCTCTCCCAAGGAGCTTCTATACAGAGGAGGGAGCCAGGAGCCTCGCCCGTGAAGCTCAAGAGTCTCTGTTGGCTGTAAGCCAGTTATCGGATGCGCCAATCTCATATCAGAAAAGAGTTTTTTTTTATGGCTGCAGCCAGTCACGTACGCACCAATCGCACATCAGTAACTTGGTTTGTCTGCTGCTACCCCGTGAAACTCACTGCTCCCCGTCACTTCCACCAATGAGATCTCACAGCCATAAGAGATCTGGTTGACTCACTGGCAAACCCGTGTTTGGGCCTCAGGGCTCCCTCCTTCTCTACAGAAGCTCCTTGCGCTCTTCGATTGAGAACGCCACTGAGCCACTATAAGGGGAAAGGTTTCTCCAAACCCTCCCGTAGGGTAAATAGAGAGGGTGCGCTCCTCCCTATTACAACCTCCTTGCGTTGCAGGGTTCTCCGGCCGGCCCTTTATGCAATACTGAACACTATCTGCACTCGTGGAAATTCAACGGTTAGTGAATATTTTCACTCATCTTATTTACCTGAGGTAGCGTTCACATCTAAGCCACGCCGTCTGAACTATCGTTCGCCGCTTAACTCAGGCTATCCTCATGCAGTCCGTCTACCTTACGTCTCTTCTAACTTTTCCTATTATTTCTATTTCATCATCTAATCACGCAATGTTCGTTCACCAAGGAATTCGCACTGGTGTTTTGATAAAGACATGGAAATACGACGGTAGGTACATCTTGCAATATTCTCTAAAGTAGGGCCACACATGCATTTCTACGCCCAACTGGTTGCTAGGATGAGCAGCTTGCTTGTCGTTTCGATATGGTCTCAAACTCTGTAGCTTAGATACAGAGATGGGCATGTAACTAGTTACTGTAACGACTTGAGTAACGGGCGTTACTTTTTGTTACGACTAACGGTATCGCCTTAACAATCCTTAAAACTTAATGAGTAACGGTAACGCCCTGGTAGATTTTATCAAAAGTAACGGAAATTGCCGGTACTCGTTCCTCGTTACATTTTCAAAATTTGTGAAAATTACGAGAGATGAGCTGTCAGCAAAGAGAATGTTATGCTAAAGAGTGGTATAGTGATTTTTAAAAATACACAAATTTCTGGCAGGTAAATTATGGCTATACTTTTTGGATACACATCTATTTACCTATCTATTATATACTAAAAGTCTGTGAACCGGTCTTGCTTGCTTGTTTGTGTCTTGCTTATTTATTTGCGATCTTGTGATCTTGTTTCAAACATCTTCACTTTTAGATAAGGAATAAATTTCATGGTCCTCTGGGGATATGGCCTATCCTGGGGCATGGATTAGCTCTTTAATTAGATTGTATCTGTGATACGCACGTGAAACCTGCCCCTTGGTTGCAAGAACGGGCACGATAATTTTAAAAAAAGTTGCTCTGGAAAATGCAACTGGAATACGTAACATATTAATCAAATTTGCTTTCAGACTGCGTGTTGAATATTTGTTAGACAAGCATAGAATCTGTTGACAGTGAGCCGTATGGGCAGCTCCTTGACGGGCAGGAGAGGACGTCTGAATAGCGTGTGGTTTACGACCAGCTAAATGAGTAAGCACAGACGATCGTGACTATTATATTCAGAAGTTTAAGTCTCCGTTTCCACAACAAAGGCGATGTCACAGAGAAACAATGAAGGGACACGTTGTGTGATAATAGACTCGTGGAACCCATGCACTAGGGTGTTGCCACACAGGATCAACGCGCATGGGAACAGCAAGTCGGGAAAGAAGAGGAAGAATAGATGGAAGAAAGATCAATATGAGTAACAGGTGAGAAGGAAGCAAAATGGGCACGAAAGACAGACAAGACGATCGTGATGAGATGACGACCCAACCGAACATATATATATTTATAAACACATGACTGTCATTCTTAGTATTAGATTAGATAGGGGCCCGAGCCGTCATTGTAAATGACGGCAGAAAATAAGCATTTCAGGAAAATCCCTGCTGTCTCCTGTGCTTGTTACTGTTCAGAAGACTTCTTAAAGGAAAATTCAGCAGTTCTGCTAAAAAAATTGAGTGCATATCATGAGGTGCTACGCATGAGGCGTAGCACCGATTAACAACGAACGTCCAGACACGGTCAGGCAGGCTCAGGTCCCTCAGCTGGAGCGCTCAAGTGCGACCTCCGTATCCAAGATACAGTCTTCGGCACCTGAATTTTCTCTTATCTTATTCCCATAGAGCGTGACATGAAAGATATAAATATAGTTATACATAAGTAAATGAAGACAGGACGTGAATTATATAGTATTGATTTTTAGTGTTACTACCGTTCACCCACGTATATCAACAACTTGCCACCATCTCTCAATTATGTCTCATTAAACAATTTTATGCGAAGCTGGAGCACTTTGAGAGCGTATACTTCCTCTAATCATGGTAATGTTGAAAAAAATTCAAATTGGTATTGACAGATTTTTTATCATCAAAAAAATTTGTTATTTGTACCTCTTGACTGTAATAACAGTTTCTGTAATTTTTTTAAAGATCCGTCCGCAACTTTTGAGTCATGTTATGACAAATAAGACAAACCATAGTCAAACACACAAACGAACTTAGCGATCATCACCGAAATCTAGTCATTTAGGCATTTCATCATTTCTAACTATTAAAGCAACTTTATAAAAAAACTGTTCACAACTTTTTGACATATGTTTCTGATCAATATAAAATCAAACAGAAACAAACGGAAAAACATAATAAAATGTGATCATCTACTCATCAGAACATATCTAATAATTCATACAAATTGCATAAAATCCCTTTGTAAATTTGAGTTTTATTTCCAAGAAAAAAAAGATAGTCCAATAAACAAATCAACAAACCGTAGAACGGATCATCAAAGTTCAATTAATAGTTTGTTCCCCTACCATCCCTAACAATCTAAGTAAATTTCGTAAGGATCGGTCATTAACTTTTGAGTCACCTTGGTGACGGACAGAAGAACAAACTCTAGAAAAATACGACTTCCTCGGTGGAGGTAATCATTCGTTAGCCTGGCTGAGTGATCAGTGGTCACGAAATTGTCATCAATACCAGTATGTCAATGGTAGAATTTTGGTTTAAGTTCATGGCAGTTATTACCTCTGCTAAAGAGGTTATGTTTTTTTCGTGTTTGTCTGCTTGTCTGGCTTGTTTGTCTGCTTGTTTGTCTATTACCAAAATAACTCAAAAGTTATAGATGGATTTCTGCGAAATTTACAGGATTTGTTACGCAAGTTAGAAAGAACGGAAGATCTATAGCCACGATTTGTTCAACCGTTTGTTTGTTGCTTGCCTCATTTCAGAGTGGTATAACTAAAAGTTATGGACTTATCTTCATGAAATTTGCAGCAATTGTTATAAATGTAAGAAGACACAAACTGTAAAATTTTGGTGATCAAACAGTTGATCCTATGCTGGTTTGACTCAAGTTTGTTAGAACCTAACTCAAAAAGATACAGAGAGATCTTCAAGAAAAATACAGAATCTGTTAATATTGTCAAGAAGCACAAATGATCAAACTTTACTGATTATAAATAAGTCTCAATCGAGTTTTTCGTTTACGCTGCTTTGCTTAGCGGAAGTATGCACTCTCAGGATGCTCTAGTTTAGAATGCAGATTATGATTACACAGCATTGAACAGTCAAACATTTGATGCTGAAACTCGAGGCTAACTAAAATCTTGGCTATGACCAATAAATCAGAGATAGTCCGTTCACTTCAGGGCCCCGATTGTGAGGGGCCCGTCAACGTATGGTGTGGTCTATGGCAGCATGTTATACGAAAGTCAGAGTCACAACCCTAGTGATGATTCCTCGTACTCGTCCAGGAACATACTAGACAGAGTGTAATTGACATTGCTGGGTATCGTTCCGCTAGCCCGATACCTACCTTTTTATCGAACGTTCATCAATTTTAGTGTGTACATTTGATTTCAATGAATATTTCGGTGTTGATCCGATACCAAAAATCTCTTCACAGCATACCAAAAAAGTCAATTTACAGTATCAGGTATCTGACGTGCCTAGCTATGGTAATTTATCAAATTCTTTTAGGACCCACTCATTTTTAAAAATTATGAGTGATGTCAGTAGGTACAATGAGGCATTTGGTTACTTATTTCATAAATAACATTTTTTGGGTTAACTTGATTTCCATTTCATTTGACTACAATTTTTTTCTCGTGTAATACTAATGAATCCAAATTTTAGGGATGGATGCCGCAAGTTACTCGCTGCTAGTTTCCTAGCAACTAGGATGACACTGGGAAAGTCAACACGCTAAAAGCCAAGTCGTCAGCGGGTAGCGAGTATAAGTGGAATAAGTAATTTCACTTTTTGTTATTAGCTGCTAGTTAGGTATTAGGTATTATAAGAAGATTTAAGCCTCCCTAAATAAGTACTAAGCTCTTCTAAGAGAGGAAAAGGAAGAGACATATAGTATGTCGATAGAAAAACGGGGAACCCATGCACGAAGGTGTTCCCACACAGGATCAACGCGCATGGGAACAGCAAGTCGGGAAAGAAGAGGAAGAACAGACAACAGTAAGGTCAGTAGGAGTATGAAGCTGCTAGTTTACTAGCACGATGACACAGGGCGAGTTAACTAGCAGCTAGAAAATTTGCCAGCTTGTAGCGTGTAAACTAGCTCCCAGTAATTAATCCTTAAAAGTCATAACCTCAAACTATATCACAAGCCGATTTTCAATTCTTGACCACTGCTGCTTGTTATAACAGGCCCCATTCAGTACACATGCCGCTAAGTTGGGTACAGAGAAGATTCGAGCAACAATTTGTGCAAGCCTGCCTCTCTCACTGTGCAAGCCCAATCTCTTTAGTAGCGCCGCAGTATTATGCAATCAAAATGAAAGTAATACTCTTTTGGGAGAGGCAATAATTAGTCGAAACTATATAGAGCTCATGTAGCCAGTGAGCTTACAATTAAACATTCCCGTCAAGAAAGTTTGAAACTAAATGATCAAGAACTTCCTGTAATTTTTGATAGTAATAAACTATTTTGGTACGGGAAATACAAGTAGATTGATTGGTTCGAGGGGAGAACTATCGCATACAAAGTAAATGCTTAATTTCCCTTCGTTAATTTCATGTCTAAAATAGGAAGACCCTTCGCCTACTTCATTTTTCTAAATCGATAGCAGTATAATTTGCGCTTTAAGTCTAATTTAAACTAAGATATCCCTAAAGGGAGCTCAGAGGGATAGTTTTCCTTTGAGTAGAGCTTTGATTATATGTAGCCACAGAATTAAGAAAAGTTTTTGCACTTGAGGTAAAAATCTCTGCACACGTGTTTAAAAGCTCCTCTCAAGATCTTCTACCATGCACGTGCTCCAGTTTCTCTAAATTTGGCAATTTGCCGGTACTTACCCCGTTCCCTGAATAAAACGACACAAAGCGATATCCCTATGACTGGCGTGGCCCATAGGAACGAGTCCAGAAGACAGTTCTTCAAGTTTTTCGTCATGCAGTTCTCCCACCAGTTACGTAGTTCCGCCATTTTTCCTTCTTGGCGATTCTTATACACTGCACGAAAAATAAAAAATCACTAAGAATTAATTACAAAGCAATATGTATAAAACTGCACCTCCATTTTCACTAAGACTGATGAAGAAAGCATTGAACAATATCAATAGAAGTAGTAGCACAACCTTTACGAGCGCATCACGGACACCATGTCTATATCGCTCCGAACTATTCCTGTGGTTTGACACGTGCTCGTGCGCTTCTCGGGACGCGAGGTATGCATCGTTTCAAATTATGAATGATTTTTGTCTCTGCTTTTCTGCCGGTAGGTCTCAGACGGTCAGTGCGCTACTGACAGGAAAAGGCGCAAGTTGAGCATATCCAACCCCCGGGCACGGCTGAACGCTTTCGCTCACCTTCTCCGCACAAGGGAAGGAAACTAACTAACTAGTCCTAACTAACTAAGAAGGTGAAAGTGTAACGGGGAATAGGTCGGCCACCTCGATCAGCGGCCCACCTCCTGAAACAGAAGGGGAAGTGCTGAGAGCCTACCTAACTTTACAAAACTTACCTCGTCAGCAGGAACTGCGGCAAGCTGCAATATCTCCTGCGGAGATGGCGCTAGGGACCCTTGGGTACGTGGGACCCAAATATATTGTGGCAGGGAAACCCCCCCCCCCAGAATATACCACCGAAGGGCGCATGTTTATAGAAACTAAGCTAATGAACGAAGGTGGGAGTTTCCCCACATGATAAATGCGGATGGCAAAAGGACAGCTATCCTGGAGAAAACGGAGGAAAGTAAAATCAGCGGGAGCAGGAAACTGATCCAGGAGGCACAACAGTACCTCCTGGGGCTGCTGCTTTTCGTGACCTATGATGGGCATGCCTACGTAAATTGACCCTATGGCCCACCCTATACCCCTGAGAGCAATAGACCTAAAAATCCGGCTATTACACGGATCCGCGCATCAGTTAAATCTAAATCTAGTTTTACAATAAATTTCGGCTGAACAGTGTTGCCGTTTTGTGGGAACCTCCCACAAATCTGTGGAAGAAATTAGGTCTTGTGGGAAGCTTTGTGGGGCCTCTATTATCTGTGGGAATTTGTTGAAAAATTGACCAATCTTGGGAACTATCATTAGAATATTCTACATCAATAAATTCCTGTTCATGACTCTCTTAAGCATTGCTATTGACATCAATACAACCACGTTTGGACTTCCTAATACACTGTCAAACCGAAGCGGCTACTTTGTATTGTTAAGCGTGAAAAGAAAATTAGATCGTGATATCCCTTTAAAGAAAACCGAATACTCGCAAAGATACAGGAGAGAACGGAAAAATGATAATCGGTTTAAAGGTAAGAACGAATAGCGAATCTTTCCGACCTGATCTATGAATTTAATCTATTGTTCGAGGTTTAGTGGCTGTATTTCGTCCGTAATTATGCAGTTCTATGAAGTAGGAATTTCTTAAAGTTTTTAGTTGCCTAGAAAACATTAAATCTAGCCATAAAAGCTGTATCGACATACAGCTACCAAAAGCTTCGTCTAGACGGTCAATCTTTTCGTTGAAGTTTGTGTTTGCCCAACGATTTTGATCGACAAATACACCCGGCGACCCCTCGAATCTTGTGATTGACGAAGATCCAATCCAGGGAGTAAAAATGGCAATAAAAATAAATATATTCTGTTTACTACCTGATGCAACCTGTCTGAAAACTTTCTGCAAATACTCGCGGTTGTTTAAAAAACACAAAGTTCGAAAGTCTTATTTCGCTGTGTAACAGTGTGAATAATTATTAGCATGTGACTTCATTATAATATATATTTATACATTGGATAAAAGTTAACTCTGAGGGAATCTGTGTGAGAAATGAGTTTAATTTGTGGGACGAAGCTGGAATATAAACGGCGACACTGTGTCTGAAGCACATCTTGGCAACCAAGGAAACTGATGAAGGCCCCTAATGCCAGAAATTCACTGCGCAAATTCACATAACAGTTTGATAGTTGCCGAAACGAGCTGCGCATCTGATAGTTGGCCTGTTTAGGAGACCATACACTAAAAAAAAAGTCATTGAACCGATGTCAATTAAACTTTATACATTGTTGCAAACTCAAAATATAAGGTCATTTAACATTTTACTTCTTCCCATTTCCACCGCAGAAAGCTAGTTTTTCAAAGAAAAGGGCAAAATGGGAAGGGGGCTGGGGGAAACTATATCTAGTCTTACCGTTTTCGACCTATTGTGATGTTTTTGGCATCAAACGAAGCGGAATTTGACAGTCTAAAGTTTTATTGATATTTATTGATCTTCGAATGTCCCCACGAAGGAAGGCCGCTTAGGAAGGGCACGAGAGATTGCGCATGTGTCGTATTTCGTGCAGAGATAAAATTGATCTTTTTAAATTCTACTTTTCCAAAAAATCCAGAGTTGTCTTGGACTGTTTTGGAAGTTACAATTGTAATCAAGCATTGAATAATGGCAACAAATTACTTTAAAATTACATGATATAACAATATTTCGGATATTTGGCTTAGTTGCATATGGTGCTATGCCAAGTTTCCGAAATTGTTATTTTGTAATTTTCAAGAAATATGTTTCCATTCTTCAATGCTCAAGTACAATTGTAAATTCCTAAAGTGACCAATTCTATATTTATTGAAAAAGTGGAATATAAAAAAAATCAATTTTATCAAAGTACGAAAAATGACCTGCGCAATTTCTCATGCCCGCCTAAGCAGATTTCGTGAGCTGGTCAGACTATAATTAGGGGTTTACATAATGTCGCTACCCATAACTATTTGGTGTAATCCAAAGCCATCAAGGAACAAAACGAGAGCGACAAATCGATGCAAGGCGTTGAGTTAAACTGCGAAATTTAGACACTTTCTAAATTTAAAAATTTTTATATCAGAATAGCTTTGACGTAAATAATTTTCGAACATTATATTCCTGATTTTACACAGCACCCACGTCATACGACGTGATCCAAGCAGCGAGACTAGTATGTCGCGTAGGTATCAGAATGATTTTCAGTGCTGCCGGTGCAACTCGCAGATGGCCGAGTGCGCTACTGCTGGCGGGAAAAAGCGTAAAGAATAAAAAATGACAAGAGCGTACAGGAGTGTCCCGGTTATGTATCGACAGCCAACCTCACGCGACAGAGGGGGATATATAGAGAACCTACCTAACTTCACAAAACTAACTTTCTCAGCAGGAACTGCGGCCAGCTACCACACCCTCTGCGGAAAATGCACTTGGGACCCTTGGATTCGCGAAGCCAAAATGTAATGTGGCAAGGAAATTGTCTAATTTTCGTTAACAAGCTTGCGACTTCCATTCTTAGTGAACTGGACTAAGTGAAAAGAAAAATGATAAAAAAAAAACTGAGTGATCAACCCGTAAAGCATGTCTTGAAATGAAAGTCATTGCAATGTGTGTGCTTCCCTCGGTGACGAGAACCGCTTGGCATTTCACAAAAAAGACCGGTTCAATTTCCGGGAGGTACACTATGGATTTACACTGCGTCGAGCATTCGAGCACAGAAAGGAGAGGCGAAGTACGGCGAGGGATCGCAAATTGACCTCACTGACTGCTTCGCCTGCTCTTCACGATACCAGTTTAAAATTCAGGAATTAGGGCCAATCCACTGCATGAGAGATTAAAGAATTTTCCATACCGTCTACTATGTCTGAATGATTTTACGGGCTACCTCTTCGCCCACCACTTCCGAGATGGTTCTGCGCATCTCCTTACGTGACGTCACTTTAAGCGAAATTTAAAAGTCATTGGAATCTGGCGAACAAGCGACAGTTTTGGCAGTTATAGCTGTGGGTTCAAGATTGCTTCCGCATGAAGACGATGTCACCGAAGAAAGAACAAGTGACGTAGTAAGTCTAAAAAAAACTCGTACCCGACGGTATTCACGCACACGGTCAACGCTCATGAGAAGAGCAATTTAATTGAGAAAGAGGAAAAACGGTAGAAAGAACAGGAGTATCAATCAATACAAAGTAAAGTGGGTATGAAGGACACGTTCCAAAGGCCTAGCTAAAGGCCAAGGTAACCTGCACAAACCCCTGGGCGCTGCTTCCTAAACATAAGATGAGCCCATGGCCCATCCTATGCCCCCGAGTGAAGTGGATAGTACAGTACAGTCTGATAACTTCAGCTTATAGCGTTTCCGCCAGCGCCATCCGAGTCTCAACCGTTGCTGATCGCAAAATTATTACCACCTGTGCTGCCCGCTCGATACTCTCTCTCCTTGGTAATGAACTTTATTTCTCAGAAGCCTTTAGTAATTTACAATGAGGTATAGCATGTTCGATAAGCGTAAAAATTAGGCCTTTGAGGTTTGACATGTTCGATAAGCGTAAAAATTAAGCCTTTGAGGTTCGACATGTTCGAAACTTCTGAGACAGGTACGCTGGCTTCAACCCGTTTAACTGAATTTCAGTCGTTGACCCTAAATTTGATATTCTTGACTTTCAGAAACTCTGTGGTGCTCCGTGAAAATGAATATGTAGCCATCTCTATATAAGTGGGTTGCTTATGAGACTTCAAACACGGATTTAAAGTTGCAAAGCCAAAGCTTCCTGAAATTTAGGACAAGTCAGCTCTCTAAGGCTTATTTTCGGCGCCCAATCGAATGCGCCTCTAGACCATATCAAAGGTAATCTGTGTGAGATGAGCCCTTCAAGCTTGATCCAAAGTAGCAGAATAAACGCTCATGAATGAAGTTTATGGGAAGCTATAGCTAATTAGAGGAGATCCTCTCATAGGAAAAGACCAAAAATCGTCAGTACCTTGACTACTGCAATGCCTTTAGTATGGAAAAAACTTTAATATGGCAATACTTTCAAAATGATACTACCCTGGAAGTGGAAGGGCATGCTGCGATCAGGCCTTCGGTGTCACCCGGGCAACAGCGGCCTCCAATGCGACACAGGTTGGGTAACACCAGGTGACACCGACGACAACCCTCCAAAATTCTAGGGTTACGAGTTGGGCAACACTGCCTTTATTTACAAACATTGGCTTTGATACTCGACAATTCGTATAACGAACTTGAGTGGCACATATTGCTTGAATTTTAGCATTTGAAGCAGCTTTGCGTAGCTTTTTCAACTTTTATCCTAAAGTGCAGTATGAATCAAGCTCCAACAGAAGTGTTTACATACGAGTATTCCGCAAATGCACCACACTTTTGTGGGCGCTGAGATTGCTCGTCACGTCACTGCTACACGGCGTATCACCGTGTAACACTCATCAAGCCCCTATTACACGGGCGAACATTGCCCGGCAAACAAGAGGAATTACCGGCTGGCAGCCCATTTTGCCCGCTTCCCGGCAGACATTCGCTGCTGCCCGAGGTTTGCTCCCTGGGCCAACTTTGCCTCTGGAACAGCGGGCATTATCCGGTCAACATTCAATCAATTTGTTTTCAAGCCCTTCAAATTTGTGCAAAATAGTTTCAGAATTGTTGAAATAACTAAGGCACTCCAAAACTTAGATTTTGCTCGCAGTTCAATCATATACAGATGAAAAGTACGTCACTTAGAGCTGCCCGACCGACGTGCCCTCGAGATTTAACCGTCTCGTGTAATAGCACCTCAATGTTCGGCGGACACGTTTTCTTAGATTCTGCCCGCTGTTCGCTAGACATTGCCCGCCCGTGTAATAGGGCCTTAGTTTTGCTGATGGATCTAGGCAGTAAACCATTACTGTGCAAGGGTGGCTGTTTTCGATGCTCACGTGTTCTTAGAGATGAGTAGAAAAAATCTTATTAGATACACAAGGACACGATACAAGTGTATAAGGCACAGCTTATTGTTAAGTTACAGAAGATACAAAGATCAGGTAATACGAACGTTACCAACTACACTGCATTGCGGCCCATATTGTATGGTCCCCGTTTGGGGCTAGTATGCGCTATCATTGGCTGTACATGTTGGATAGTTAATAGCCAGAACCAATAAGGATTAGCTTTAGTAAGAAACCAGGTTATATCCTGGTCAGAAGAGCGAGAACTTATTTTCTTTTTTGAACTTCAAGACGATCCGTATACCTGTTAACGTATACTTTCACATCAGTCGCCAAAATATGTATAGGATACTCGTAGGCATCCTCTAGACCTTTACTCAATGTTCGTCGAACGAGTTAGCAACAAAGATGAGCAATAGCTCCGAATTTGAGCTTTACATTGTCAAAGCGACAATTTCTAAGCGTATTTAGTCCTGGGCACGTTCAATTCCATAAAGTAGTAGATATATTGTTCTCGTCCTCAATCTTTCTTGTCTGTTCATTCGGTGTTGTGCCATTGTTCGCGTGTCATCTTATTACCCGAAAGAAAATGCAACTATGCTTATGCGATTTTTAATTTCCGACAAAAGTAGACAGTCAGTGATTTAATTATGCAAGTGTGCGGTCACACCTACTGACCTAACAGCACGAGGAAGTAAGAGTTTAGGGCACCCCAGCGCGTGGGCAAGCCTGGCGCGCATTACAACCATGAATAGTTCACTCCAAAGGGTTGCGACTAGCTGAAACCATAGTTTGCCATATGATAAAATTACTTGTTAGTTTAGCCGTGATCCAAGTTATCTAGCCAGGTAATCAATGGATAGGTTAAGAATTCATGTAATTCTCTATTAAAGCGTATTAAGATCCACTAAAAAACACTTATTTAATTAACACTGTGTATATTCGTTTATAAATCTATATATGTATAGGTTTATATATTCTCAGTCAAACACGTTCTGTCAGAGACCAGGGACTGTTCTTTGTTGATCTTTCTGTTGCATTTCTCAGTGTTTCGGACCCAACTTATGGCGGTTGACGGTAAGTGGAAAATGAAATGTCCGAGAGTCCTCTTCAGTTTATCTACAACAAGGCAAAACAAAAATTTACAAGTATCGACGTTTCGAATGCTTGTGTGTGCCGGGGCCGTCACTTCGGGTACCTAAAGTGTATGAGCTATGGCACGTACTATGCATGATGTAGTAAAATGCACTCATAGTTGTAGTGTGCACGTAGGATGCTATACATAAGACTACGGGTGGCTGTAAGTCAGAACATTGATATTGTAGAAGGGTGGCAATCCAATATTGCCATCAATGAGATCCCAGTCAGTATGAGTTCCTTCGGGTAATGTTCTGCACTTATGATAGGGTTCTGGTAAATGACCGCACGTATAGTTTAAAAGTTATATTCCAATCAGTTATGATCACATAAAACCTTCGCCAGAATTGGACAATAGTTTTCCAAAGAGAGCTATAGATTATAGCTCGATGCGCACAAAATGAGAGCTATGTACAGCTATAGGAAACTCAACTTCAGGTGAGAAATTACTAGTTGTCACGCCGCGCCAGGTGCACACTCACCATGAGACATCAATCGCTCTTCACGCCGCTCCGAAAACAGCATAGTAACCCCTAACAAACACTCAGTAGGCCTAGGACTACTGGGTCAGTTGCGCTGCCATCTCCTCTCCAGCGCGTACTCTTACGCCGCTGCGTGCCTGCCATACGTGCTGCGGTGCACGCCTGCAACTTGGTTGAGTCACCGTTGGAATGTATATTAAACGCTCAGGTTTGTTCTCTAGTTCTGTCAACTGGATACGATAAAGAACCGTTTATAATTGCAACGAGTAATCTCAAGTTCATATTTATTTTGCGCGAACAGAGTATTGTTTCTAAAATTGAATATTGTATTTGATCATCTCTTTATATGCAAGATAGTCGAGATAGAACGATTTAAAGAGATACTTTGGTTTGCTTAACATTCTAGCTAAGTTTTTCTCCGACAGATTACGCCCTAGTGGGCAACCTATCAGGAAGACCGCTCTCTAAGTCTGGCACACGACCAGCAACACGTACTGGTTAGCCGTAACGGACTGGAAACTGCGTAGAGAGCACTCCCAGGTCTACCTAAGATCCCTCCGCTAAAGAATTAGCGGAACCACACGGCGACGGCTGCATCCTCGGTCTTTCCAGGGCTTGCCATAGTCTGGCGACTAAGAAGGGATCCCCACGCTAGCCAAAGCAGCTAGCCAAAGCAGCTAGCCAAAGCAGCTAGCCAAAGCAGCTAGCCAAAGCAGCTAGCCAAAGCAGCTAGCCAAAGCAGCTAGCCAAAGCAGCTAGCCAAAGCAGCTAGCCGCTTAGCAACCCTGACGGCCCGTGTGTATTACCGAAACCGCCCGCAGAGGCATATTGCCTCGGGCTGGCAAAGGAGGCAGATTAGCACCAACCGGATGGCCCGCGAGAAATATACGAGACCGTCCGCCCTCATAGAACCTTGGCGCTAGAACACTTTACGGTCCCGCTTTAAATGCATGCCTGAAGAGCCTGCAGCATCGGGAATGCTCCAAGTACACAAGTATTCACACATTCATTTTCAAGATTCGTGCTAAAGATTCTGAAACTTTGGTGAACTCAAGTATACACAATGAGTATTTATGATTCAAAACTAACGAATATAATTTCAAAGTCGTAACAAATGAGGTACATTGAATATTTAAGTAGGAGACTTAAAATGTTAGTAGCTTCTATGGCGAGTTTCTCCAGGTCAGGATATTTACAGTTGATACTTGTGATCTTCAAGCATCTTCCTAGTCAAAGTTGTGCGATGTTCATTGTTCATGTGCATTTTAGGAGATTCAGAATTTTTATAGATGCGCAATTTGAGATAGTCACTGGTATTATTGCAACATATATTTCGATGGATGAAGTCTGTCCGTACACTCTCGTCTACTTTATAAGCTGGACTCTTGGTTTTCATAATCTATACTATAAGAGCTGACTGTCCGTCAGTCAGTCCAAAGTTATTTTTGCCCTATCTAATACTGAAGAAACAAATTCTAAGGTACCTAACTATATTTTACCAAAAATTCCAGAGTAACTTACTTTTTCTTGCCAAAAGGGGGGCAAACTTCCGATGGGATGGCAAGACGTTTACAAAAATATATTTCCACGACTTTTCCTACAAAAGGGTTGAGTTTGATGCCCTATCGGCACTGGTTGTTATGCTAATTAAATTTATTTCATATCAGTGAATCGATTCGAACCATTGTTGAGTAGCATTGTTCCTCATTTGTAATGAGTTATTATTATTATTATTATTATATTATTATTATTATTTTCCACAAGTTGCGTTTCTAGAAACTTATTGTGTATCTAAGTACACCAAAATTTCAGAATCAACACGAATCTTGAAAATGAATATGGGGACATCCGAAACATCTATACTTTTAAATTTCTGTTTTTTGCCTTATAGATAAACTCAAGACTCGGGGATATGATTTTCCACTTTCCTTCAATTGCCAAAAAGTCCCAAAAGTATATTACGAAACATTGAGAAATGCAGCAGAAAGATAGTCAACAAAAAACAGAACCTGGTTTTTAACAGAACTTTGCTAAATGAGAAATTATTACCTGCTTGTACGAATATATTTATACATTTGTATGTTTCGAGTCACTTGAAATATACTACGAAAAAATGGCCAGGTTACAAATTTTGCAATTAGGATGAGTTTCCAAGGGGATAGGTGATCAGGTTGCAGAAGATGGCGAAAGTTAGCTCCTTACCCTTTCCCTCATTGTACTTCTTGGTTGAAACACTCCTTGGAATCTAATAAACTAGATATTGCAGCTCTTTTTTAGCGCGGCCATGCAGTCTGACGTTTCTCCATACATCGAACAACATATTTGTTCCCAGTTGACCACGTACAAATTCAGGAAGTATCAACGGAGGGTGGACGAGAATAGGACTTTTTCCGGTAGTAGACTATTTTCCGCTTCCCTTTTGACGGAGCTGATTATCTTTACGGCCTCTGCTAATTTCACTTCTACTCCAAATCTTCAATGTGCTGTAGGCTGGTTTGCCATCATGGATACGCACCGGGTAATTTATTCAAATTCACCGAGGCTTGTTGCTTTTTAATGCATTACTTTTTTCCGCATGCAATCTATAGTTGCAGACGATTGTGCTTTTTACACAAATTGAAAGGCACTCATCTTATCAAAATATTAGACTGATGTGAGCGTATCCTTCAGAAGCACATCAGTGAAAAAAGTTATGAATGCAGACGGGTCGTCTCAAATTCTTTGCAGTCATGTTTTTGAAAGCACGGGCACTAGCTTTCAAGAATATTTTCCGTAACGGTTAACTAATGCCTCACTGCCGACTACATAGATTTTGTAAAATTTCTTACACAAAGGTTGCGTCTTCGTTTCCACAGCCAAGGCGATGCCACAAGCGAAGAAAAATTATACATAGCATAACAATAGATACGTGACAGTAACGACTAGTTTTGATTGAGCAAACTCAGATTATCATTCTCGAAAAACACGTCCCACTGTGCTAGTTATAAACTTCCCATGCAACTGGCACAACGATCCTACCGTTCAAGCTTTGAAGAAGGAAACCTTTTTAGCATAATTCATGCAAATTAAACTAATGGCGCACGAGCTCTTCTCTTCAACAATTACCAAGAAGAACAAGTTTGTACAGAGTTCATTGCATCAAATCTACAATATTCAAGCTTGAAAACAGGATAGAAGACTGCTGTGCCATCACACATCGAAAGCCCTTCCCTATCGAAAATCACTATTCATCAAATTTGTGGCTTTACGGTTAGATTATCAGAGACTGATCTCTCAAGAATTTCGAAAGGAAGAAGACTAAGACAGTAAATATAGTGAACACACTGCATAATAGTACCACAGCTGCCTATGCTTGGTAAGAGTTTCACCAAGATTCCACTTAATTTTGCATCGACCGCTGTCCCAAAGTACTTGCCTTTGGCATTACATTGAGAGAGAGAGACCTAAACAGGCAGCCCCAAAAGCGAAAAGTGGAATCTATGGAAAATATGCACCACAAGCACGAGAAACTAACAGTATGGCACTATATGCAATGCGGACACAGGCTTATAATAAATTAGCACCTCAATCAACTTACCCCACTAACGGCCAAGGCAGCCCCCGCAGCACCAGTAGTACAAGATACTTTCCGACGTCTGAAGCTCCAAACCATACCAGCACTCGAAGACCGCCGTCATTGATTCAACAAAGTGTGCTTTTTCTCTTCAGTCAACTTTTAGAGAGAGAAGATTCTAAATGCTGTTATTTCGATACAAGCATCCGCACGCCACGTCTTGCAATTCATTCAGGAAATTATCAAGATACAGCTAGTTTTACACTTCATATTGACCACATACTTCTTTAGTTAGTTCATACTGTGTATTAAACGTCAAGCAAAACGTGCATCATCGAGTGAAACCTGAGGTAAGCAGTGTTGCACATGTTACTTCTGAAAGCGTGTTCTTGAAGTTTAACTGGAAAACTGAATACGTACTCACGGATACAGTTGATCTCGAGCCTTGGTGACGCCGGGCCATGTCGTCAGTTATCTCGGCCTTTTCACCCCAGTGAAGTCGACCCACCACGTCAGTAATCACGGCCAAGGCCTCCTAAAATACAGGTCTGGGATTTTACGTTCTCCTATCGATAGTACCTGCACAAATAATTATTAGACGTTGTTCGATATTTTAGGTAGCTACCTTCGCTGTACATTTCGGGCTCATTTGGCGAAAAAAAATCAAACTAACGTAATTTAGAATAGAATAGATAGCAGGCAATAGACTGACCAACAGGCCCATTTCCAGAGAGCAGCCGGGACTTAAGCTCCGGCCCTTTACGAGCTATCGCCATTAGTTCAGAATCAAGGAGACTTCTGAGGGAGAAAAGAAGGAGAAAAAATAATCAGGGAGTTGACCGTGCGAGCACAAATGAATGCTGCAAATCGGGGGAGCTTGGAGACGTTAAGTCAGTCGTGGCATGGAGTATGGATTCCGGTGGCCTAGGAGCTTTCGCCGTTAAGATTTGGCACTCCTGGAGGAGGAGTTCTTAACTGTGGAGGATGTTGCTTCAATACCTGTCAAGACGATCTTCAAATGCATTGATCGACTTTGCCCCAACAACTTTGGAAGGTAGTCTATTCAAAATGTTCACTATGAAGTACGGGAAAAACTGCTGGCTGAGAGCAGTTCTTCGATCTTTTTTCTTTTGTTTCTGGATGTTGTTTCGTAAGTGATCATTTACGTCTCTCACAAGGAGTTCCGCTTCATATAGTAGAAACAAGTTTTTTTTTGCAAATTTGTCCGAAATATATCAAAAATATCAGGCTACGCCTGAAAATTTGTCCAAGGACTGTGTAAGTGATTGGAGCATTTTAAAGGCAGAAACCCAAGCCTTTACTTGTGAGTAGAGACAAAGTTGGATTATCGATTGACGGTGAGCGTAATCGTCTTACAACTAACCTTTCCTTGCCTGGAATAAATTCTAATTGTGCTGTAATAGCTCAATTTATGGCGTAGAGAAACTGATAGAAGGTTAACGGCTAAATCTCAGTTTAAAAAGTTAAATTAGACTCTCAAGCATGAACCTTCAGATGGAATGAAACCGACGCGCCTGTCAGAAGCGTACTATGTTAGCTTTATTCAGTGGCGCACGGTCACCACCCAAGGTAATAGAAGGCCCTGTGCTTTACACAAAGAACACATTGCTCCGCGGGAGAAAAGCAGTATTCAAAGTGCGCTTTCATGTCCATTAACGCTTATTCCTACTCTGCTTTATCCTGACCATAAATTTTCTGGGTGGTGAATCGATCAAGCATTTTTCCTTACTTTGATGGTCTAATCTTTGGCAAATCCCCACAAACGAGTGGAGTTCGTGAAACATGTAAATGATAACACTGTAAAGCACTAAAGATCAATGTGTATTCATAAATCTATTCGTACGGTATGTTGGGGATTTATCCCAAGCGGAGGCGAGAGGTAAGGTATATTTTTACCCGCAGGAATTTTAAAGACAGTAGGCTTTTAGTATTTATTGCTAGAACATGGGTAAAATATAGAGTTCCGTGCTTTAAGAAAAAGAGGCTGTAATACAGTAAGTGAGTTCTTGGGAACTCGTTTTTAGTCAAACTGAGCTCCTTGATTACGTATTACCGGGTTTTTTACTATAGTGCACGCAGGCACTGTGTAGCAAGACAAGAGAATAGCTTATCAGTGGCACTGGGGAAGAGAGACGGGCTGTAGAGGCTTATGAGTTTACTCGCGAATGAACACGCGCAAGGGGTGCGCTGCGTCTTTTATAGTAAGAGCTTGCGAGGTGCAACTCTGGGCGAATGCCGTTGGATCGACCTCAACTGAATTTGAACTTAGAGAGGTAAGTGGAAAGTGTGCCTCTGTAGTACTAAGTCGCAGAGTTAATAGGTTTTCTTTGTAACAGCACGGGGTTAGTATCACCTAAGCGGAAGGCAAGACAAGCGTAAATCGTCATGTGAAATGGCCACATCCTTGAGGGTGCAGCAGCATTTCTCCCAGAGTAGTCTGGGCCAGGGTGCTCGGGCCTCACGCTGCTCCACAGTAGAATGTAGAGGCTCCACTGGTAGAAGATAGGGGTGTAGATGTTGAAGACCTCAACACGGTATCTATAGGAACACATATTTCATGTTCCCCTTTCCTTATGAAGATGAGATTGACAGACATCGGCCCTTGAACGGGCAAGCGAAATGGTTGATAATATGGACACTGAGTAATGCAGGGGCCACACTAGGCATTCATCCTTGTAACTTGCTGTCAGGACGCGCAGCTCGTACGTCTTCGAGCAGCAGAATTGCTGCTAGCAACAGACTAGTTGCGCCTACGTGGCGAAAGGTCGCTTGAGGTTTTCTATGGGCAACCGGTTGGTCGTACAGCCGCGTAAATCGAATTTGTATTCACAGTGTGATTCTGAGTGCTTTTTAAAGCCCCCTTTTTTGTTATTTGTAAAGTGTTTTTTAGTTAGCTACTTATCCTACAAACTGAGATGAAATCAAAAATCTGTTCACATCGCTGCAAATTTCTGCTGTCAAATCGCAGCTCTGTGCGTTTTCGCGGGCGTCCATTTTGATACTTCCGCGCGATTTAGGCAGCAAACAAAGCAGGTTCATCCGCAAAACGAATAAACTAGGCGTTCCATGAGGCTTTCTTGTTTCTTTATAGACATTTTAAAAGCCTTTAAGCCTCTCTGATTTCTATTTCACTACAAAATTGACGAGAAATAGGATACTTTACCACAGTAGTGACACTTGCGGAGAATACTGAGCTGACTGTAAACATTTTATCGCCGTTTTGTGAACACAGTTGTGTTTATGTTCGTAGATAAATTAAATGTACGAACCCTTTGCATTACCTCTGGGGAACAGAAAATTATCGAGTTACCTTTACTTGTCAATCATTTTTGGAGTTGCTCTCCAAGCCAGAATGTATTGCCGCGCCCTCGAAAGCACGACCGCGTGGTCAAGAAAAGTATGAAAATGTTAACGTAAGCTCACTTAGCAGTACGGGAATTGCTGTAGCACGATATAACTGGTATCTGCATTTACAGTCATCGTTTATTCCTAGTTGTATCGATACTAGAAGTAAAATAAGGAATAGCAAGTGACAAAAACTGCAGTTTCTTTGGATCAATAAGCATGAGCAACGAAGTTCAGCGGAACATGTGCGTGGTAGTCTGGATGGGACTTTGTATGGAGGCTGAGCAGCTTCCCGTCGCTAGTGTGTCACCTACAGTCGTTTCGGTCTTCATTGCATTGTTTTTCTAAAATTTATGGAAAGCACCAATTCATTTATTTTCAGTGAAGTAGAGATCCCTTTCCAAACAAAGCGATAAATATGTCGCTTTGTTTGCAAAGACAATCTTTGTAAGTTTCAAGGACAAGCAGCCTGTCGTTATGGTGGATGCAATGCATCTTCCTTTCTGCAGTGAACTCATGACCATCAGCACCAACACTTGAATGATGTCATTGAACTTTGTTTTCTTTTTTTTTTTTTTGCCGTAGTTAGTGAAAGCTGGGTCCACTAGTATTTAGGATTAGAAATATATATGTACTACTGGCCCGAGCCGTCATCATAGTAGTTCAGGAAAACCCCCGCTGTCTCCTGTGCTTTTTACTCTTCAGAGGGCTTCTCAAATAAATATTCAGCATTCTGCCTGAAAAATTGGATATATNTTTTTTTTTTTGCCGTAGTTAGTGAAAGCTGGGTCCACTAGTATTTAGGATTAGAAATATATATGTACTACTGGCCCGAGCCGTCATCATAGTAGTTCAGGAAAACCCCCGCTGTCTCATGTCCTTTGTACTCTTCAGAGGGCTTCTCAAATAAATATTCAGCATTCTGCCTGAAAAATTGGATATATATTACATGGTGCAGTCAGTGGCATCTCCGTAGCATCTTTGAAGTTTTAACATGCCCAAACACAGTCATACAGGCGAGCTAAAGTTCCTCAGCCGGATGACCCGAGTACGAGCCCCGTAGCAGTGTATTCCCACGTAGGATTGCATTCATACAATACCATCTTCAGCAATTGAATTCCTTCCCATCTTATCCCCATAGTGCGTGGCATGAAAGATATAAACAAGTTTATAAATAAATACATGACGTGAATTATTATATGGTACTGATGTCTTCGTCTGTGCTTCCTCGTATATCTAAATGATTTTGACATGATGGCAATAGCTCAAAGATGGCCGAAGCGTAGGTCTTGGTTGCTCTCGAGGACTGGACCTGCTGGTCCGCCTACTGTTGAATATCTATTCCAATATCTGATAGATATATGTAATCCAATATACAGGGTGTTTTTTATGACAACAAATTTCAACCATAGGTAAAAAAAACTCAAATAAATCGATTTGTATGAATGATAAAATGCCCAAAACTCCTTAGTTTTTGAGTTTTAATGACTTAAAGAAATTTAAAGCTTTAAGTAGAATACTACATACGCGCCAATGTTAGCGCTAACTTTGATCGTTTAGCACGTTTTTCCGACCACATTCCTGCCCATGTGGTTACACTGAATCGATGTTGATGATTATTTGGGCGAATGACATAATAAGCTTGAGCCCAATGATGATTATTGTGAATGTTGAAAACTCCATCGTGAGTAAAATACGCTTCATCTGTGAAAAGAATCTGCTTGGAGAAGTTGGGATCCCTTGTTCGCTGCTGCATGAAGCACTCTGAAAATTGTACACAAGGTCCAAAATCTGGTTGCAGCAACCCTTGCATTTTTTTATTTTTTCTTTGGAAACGACACGGATGTAAACTCTGACGACGTAGTGTCCGCCATACAGTAGTGTGATTACGTTAAATGCTAAGTTTGAAACTGCGGATAGTTTTCCTAAGATATACTTGCAAATTTTAATGTAAAAATAAGGTAAATTGCTTTGGTGCGGTCGGAAACGTGCTGAACTATCCCAATTAGCGCTAACATTGGCGTGCACGTAGTATCCTACTTAAAGCTTTAATTTTCTGTAAGTCATTATAGCTTGAAAACTAAGGAGTTTTGGGCTTTTATCATTCACGAAAATCGGTCTACTTTGAGTTTTTCTATCTATAGTTGAAATTTGTCCATATAAAAAAAAAAACACTCTATATCAGCATATCGGAATGTATTAAGGTGTTTTAATTAACAATGTTTCATTGTTCACAAAATCTTCTGAGTTTTTCCGTTTTAGTGCCTCATAGTTTTGTAACAGTTTCATTGTGATCGTCGTCAAGGGAAAGAAACTTTATTTTTGAAACACTGGGTCTATTTGTAGAATATTGCGAGGTAAAATTCAGCACAAATAAGTTCGTATGTTATTCAACAATGTGAAGGGTATGTTTCTGAAAATTGGATGTATCTGTTGACGGAATATTCATTGCGATGAGCTTTGATTACTTGCAAAAGAGAAATTTACATTTTGAGGTTTTTCTTTTCCGTCAGCAAGAAGTTTCGGGGGGTTAAAGTTTGTTTGATGACCATTCCCTAAATTTCTGAATAGTCATATACTAATGAAACTGGTGCAATTTGTTTCATAATTTTACTCTTCTTATCCAGTTATTCATCTCAATGCATTCGCTAGTAGTATATAATGATGCGAGATACTCGTTTTTGAGGGTAACCTACCCTCGCGGCTCCCCTCGCGCGTGAGCTTCCGGTTTATAGGGGCCAATGCACTACCGGTTTAGCGGGGGTCAGGGGGGCGCAAACCGGAAGTGGGCGGGGCCTGGGAAACCGGAAGGGGCGGCGCGATGACCCGGCGGCGCGAGGGGAACCTACCCTCAAAAACGAGTATCTCGCATCATTATATACTACTTTCGCTCATCCACTCGTCCGTATGTACAGTAGAAATAACAGAAAAGTACACTGTTTCTGAGTTTTATTTCACTCCAAATTAAAAGAGATATCCGTATTTTACCTGGTGACACTTGCAGCTGCAACTGATCTAACGGATGACTTTATAATATTATTTGTGGCGCATATATTATTATGGTGACAATGGCGCTACAATGGATTCAGAGGAGTGGATTAGGGAGCGCGTTGAGATGAATGACACGTGAACTCTGCTTTCTAACCCTAAAGTTATCATCAGGCCGGTACTTTGTAAATACTGCTGAAATAGCTACAATCAAGTTGACAGACAACATTATTGTGATTGTGTGTAACAGTATTGTTTACTCCTATCTTATTATGAGTCAAACGTGTTTGTAGGTTTACTGGCGCCCTGGATCTTAGAATATTTTGTTAACTTATAAGATGTTTTTATGAATCTTTATGATAAATGGTGCCGGTATATTAATTCACTATAATTTTTATCACCATCGAACGAAGTGAGAGAGGTGATAATGTTTTCGTTCAAGATTTAAGTACATATGAATTTGCATAGATATCTGTCTGTCCACCCAAAAATTGGTAGAAGGAGTTAAGCAATGTGTATAATTTTTTGTATGAAGTCTGGTGGGTTGACCTAGATGTTACCCATACCCATAAAAAACATAATTAGTTGGTGATCAAAAATGATGGCGATGGATTTTGTTGTCTGCCCACTCAAAAAGAGACGGGAAGGGTTGAGTTGTAATAATTTTTTGGGGCAGTCAGGTAGGTTGCCTGAAATGTGAAAAATGGCAAAAGTTCTGAGTTAGCTGCCCAACAAATGACGGTGTTGGATCTGGAACTCCACCCAAAAAGAGGCAAAAGAAGTTGGGCAATGTTCAAATTTTTTAGGGGAGTGAAGTTGGTTCACTTTTAGATGTGAGCAATGCGAAAAAAACTAGAATTAGCTCGTCATAGAAAATGACGGCGATAAATTTTGTTGTCTGTCCACCCAAAAAGAGACTGTAGGAGTAGAGTTATAGAAATATTAATAATAAACCCGACCGCCAGCGGGATAACTGGCGAACCCTGTCTCAATCACCCCCCGTGAATCTATCTGGGCGTATGAGTCGGACACTGTCAGAAATTGTGAGCATAGCACTGGGACAAGCAAATTGAGTGGGCGAACAAATAAGTATTTATTCAAAATGAGACCATATCTACCGGTGTTGACTTATGGTGCGTAAGTTAGTTAGGCCAACTTGGTTCGGCGAATCCCAGGGCGCGGCAAGGCAAAGGGCAGCAGATCCAGGTGCCGTGGGGAGCCAGCGCCCCTCCGCCGCCCACAGTGCGCTCCTTCCCGCCCCAAACCGTGCAATTCTGGTAAAGAAAGTAACTTATTAATAAATTGTTAGTTTTACCTTGAGCTGCTTAAGAAAGTTAATTACCTATGTAACTCGATTAGAAAGATTTAATAATGGAATAAACCTAGCTGCGCTATACGATGAATAATAGAACTACGGCAGCAATGGGAAAATAGAAGAAAATAATTATTTAAGGTTCTGTATTAGAAGGGTGGCGCAGCGCGACTTTGTATTAGGATTGATTAATGTAATTTTAAGTAGAATTTATATTATGAACTGTCAATACGGTTTTGCTAATGTAGTCTGTGCAAACGATTACGAAACTTGGCAAGCTCGCACAATACCGCAAAAGACTTTCAGTAGTAATGGATACATATTATCGAGGGGATTCCACAACCCAAATTGGATCGGTTGAGCGATGTTCAGCTCTACACTCTGGCGCCGGGTCACATCCCGCGACCTAAGGCTCAAAGCACTTTGAGAATGATGTGCGCTGTTCCAAGCAGTGCGCTTTTCTGGAGGGTTCCTGGATGGAGATGGCCGCACTTCACCTCTCGCAGGGCAGTCTTGAGATTCTTGGACATTGCCCCCTATAGATCCGATGACCACTGGAACGACGTCCACCTTCAGCTGCCACAGTCTCTGAAGTTCGATGGCAAGGTCAAGGTACTTCTCCTTCTTCTCCGCTTCCTTGTCCACGATTCTGGAGTCGAAGAGGATTCAAATGTCGATCAGTTTGGCCAACTTCTCCTGTTTGTCTTTTATGACGATGTCTGGTCGGTTGGCGTGCAGTACTCTGTCGGTTTCCATCCTCTTGTCCCAGTAGATCTGCACGGTTTTGTTTTCAACCACTGGCGCGGGTTCGTGCTCGTACCACCTCTCACTGACCGGGAAGTTATGGATCTGCAGGAGGGTCCAGTGAAGGTGTCGGGCAACTTTATCATGCCTGCGCTTGTACTCCTTTTTCGCCAGCACTCCGCATTCGCTAATCACGTGGTTGATGGTTTCATCCGAGCTAATGCAAATTCTACAGGTACTGGGGACGTTGCTCTTGTCGATCTTGTTTTGGATATACCTGATTCTGAGGGCTTGCTCTTGAGCTGCCAGGATGGTGCCAATAAACAGTCAGTAATCTCAGAGATATTCTGTATTCCCTGAAAAACACCAAAGCGACAGGACATGACAATATACCTATCACGTACGTTAAAGATGCATTTTCCGTTGTTGGTCCTTTCCTTCTGCATATCATAAACACTTCAATTATCACTGAAACATTTCCTATTTCTTGGAAGCAATCTATAATAAAACCACTTCATAAGTCAGGAGAGCCAGAAACACCAGGGAACT
>LQNS02277275.1:2503941-2524270 GCA_001587735.2 Parhyale hawaiensis | reverse complement strand
TTTTTTTTTGCTCCTGGCGTCTTTCGTGAGGAGCTTGTCGACGAGCAAAGGGTCCTTCGTTTCCCTGGTGTTCCTGCGGCATCCCTTCTGTTCGTCAGGTAGGAGCTTCTTCGAATCTAGGTGTTGGTAGACTCGCTCGTAAATTATGCCCGTCAGTACCTTCCACATAAGGGGGAGACACGTGATTGGGCGGTAATTGCTGACCTCCGTGCTCTTTGCTTTGTCCTTCTGGATTAGCACCGTCTTCCCTGTGGTCATCCAGGTGGGCACGATTCCGCGTTGAAGGCAGTGGTTGAGCTATGCAGCAATTTTGGAGTGCAGCGATGTGAAAGTTTTGATCCAGTAGCCTTGCACCATATCTGGTGCGGGTGCTTTCCAGATACGTAGGGTAGAACGGGGTGATTTCGCCGAGGGGTGAATTCGCCGCGGGTGTTTTTTTTTTTCATTATAGAGCCTATATCTCAAAATGAAACTGATATACAGGAAATCTGGAAGTGTCCAGTGGTAGAGAAGTTACTAAGGATCAAATTAGGCTATTTAAGATGCATTTCTTTGCTATAGGGAGGGGGAAGGGCAGTAAATAATAAGAGTGACAATTTTCAATTTTTTAGGTGTCCCTACTTTTTCATGTTTAGGTAATGTCTCATTATTCCCACAGAATATTAACTCAAGTAGTATTTTGGTTAAGCTAGAGGTAGTTAACTGCATCATCTAGATGGGTCAAACTCACCACTTGGATAAAAAATTTACCCCCCCCACCACCCACCCCCCGCAAACAGTTTAAAGACAATTGCATTTGTCTACAAATTCTGTTAATTAAGAAACAATGCCGAGACTAGTATTTGCATAAAAATTTCGCCCTCACACGAACAGTTTAAAGACTATTGACTATGTGTAAACTGATTAGTACAGACAGATGTCCGAAGTCACCCCACCAAAAACAGGACACAAAATAATTTTTTTGAGCAAGTAGTTCTTGTTTTTTAGCAGTAGGAGTTATTCCTAACCATTATCTTCTCAACAGAAGACATTTTATAACTAAAAATGGGGGTTGCGAAAACACCCCGATAGCAGGTGTGTTTTCGCCTCGCGTACCACTTTTTTCAAGTCTTTATTACGGGTCAAAAAAAAAAAAAAATTTAGAAAAAAATCAATAATGCACACCTACGGCCAAAACTCTGAATGTATATAAACTGCACTAACATTTGCCATTATCTTCACTGTATTTTTGTGACAATTAAAAAAGTGCTTTTGCGGCGAAATCACCCTGATCTACCCTATTATTGTTATCGAGGGGATTTCACGACCAAATAATTGGATCGGTTGAGCGATGTTGGGCTCTTAGAATTAGCTATTATAATTATTATTATAATTAAATCACATCAGACTGGTGACGTGGGAACAGAGAAACTCCATGAGGTTAACAAACGACCACGCAACCAGCGCAGCGGGCGAAGAAACCAAGAGAATGAAAAAAAAAGAAGATCCGAGATCACAGAAAAGGTCTGTGTACAGATTGTTTAAAGCTGCCAATACCCGCACCAGCAAAGACAGCCATCAAGACCATTCCAAACATCCACACACGATGGAAAAAACGAACGGGAACACTGGCCCGTACGGCATTGTTACGGATCCAAGGCAAACTCATGAAGAGCACCAGTACGCCGAGTATACCTCACCCGAACAAATGGTTCCGGAAGAATCTCAGACAGTGGATGATTGGGGCAGTTATAGATTTTATACAAAAAACAGACCCCACCAACTCTTCGACGATGCGCCAGATCACAAGGCACAACACCACCCAGCATGAACGCACATCGACAAAACCACTTTGTCAAGCAAACACAGATGACAATCGGCAGCAGAACCCCAGACTACAGAGCAGTACTCCAGAAGAGGGAGGACAAGGCAATTAAAGCAGCGACGTGTAAATTCTACCGAGTAAACGCACTCCAAACACGCCTCATCAGCCCAATTTTTTTTGCGATGCACGTGAGGTAACCGAACTAATGTTGGGCTCAAACGTCAACTTTGGATCAAAATTGACACCGAAGATTACCAAGTCATCAACCACAGGAAGTGATACACCCTCCAGTGTTAGTGCAAGAAAAGGAGGTCCCACTGTACGCGACCTGGACACGAGCATGGGCTTAGTCTTGCCCGCATTTAGCCTCATCCCCTACCGAGAACACCAGGAATCAATCATTTTCAAATCATGCTGAATGGATTCTGAAACCTCTAATCTATCACTAGGCTTATCACAAACAGCCAGCAAAGTAACATCATCAGCGTAACCAACAAGTAAATTGTTAACAAGTTGAAACAGATCTGCCGTATACACAATGAACAACAAGGGCCCAGAACACTACCCTGTGGGACACCAGAAACCAAATCCCAAAACTCATTCCTTTTCCCATCAACAACTACATACTGACGTCTGTCAGATAAAAATTACCTAATTACCGCGAGAACTGAATCACCAATACCCATTAATTTCAGCTTATGGAGCAGCCCAAGGTGATTCACGCGATCAAAAGCAGCACTAAAGTCAAGCTGTACCAACCTTGTCTCACGACCCCTATCAAGAGCCAGCTGCAACACATGAGAAATGTGAAGCAGAGCATAACAGGTTCCCAAACCCTTACGAAAACCATAATGTGTTGAGGGAAGGACACCCTGCTTTTCAAGAAAATAACCCAATCTCAATGTAACCAACCTCTCTTAAACTTTCGACAAAACAGGTGTGATCGAGATGGGTGTATAATCAGAGGTACGGGATGAAACCGAGCCCTTCGGCACAGGCGTCACATGGGCGACACGCCAGCACTCCGGAAAAGAGCCCAGCCGCAACATTCGACAGAATACGAAAGCAAGTGGGGCTGCGAGCACACCAGCCACCCTCCGAAGAAAGAAAGGAAACACACCCGATGGATCAGTGCCCCCATAGGGGTCCAGGTCAAGAACAATGCGGTGCACTTCAGATGATCTGAAAATAAAACCGGAGAACCTCGGCTCGGGATCACATGCTAAAGGAATGCGCACCCGGTCCCGGTTCTGCTTCCCATCAAAGAAGCGCAACAAATGGTCCACCTTGGCAGCGGGTTCCGCAACAAGATTACCACCAGTACCAATTAAAGGAGGCACATAAGAGCTGACACCAAGCACAGCGCTCTTCAAGATGGACCACCACTTATGTGCGCTAACAGACGAGGCTAACAACTCCCTGGACCTCAAATTGTGCTCCCTCTCAGCTTCCTCATAAGTAGCACCAGCCCGACGCGGCTGTTCCCTGCAAAGCTGAAAGTCGACAGCAGACCGGCTAGTACGCCAACGGGCATATGCCTCCCGCTTTAACTGGTGCGCCCTCCTATAGGCATCATAAACCAGGGCTCATCGCCCGTCATAACCGTTATGAAGCCGGAAGGGACATAGGCGCGTGCCATGTCAGAGAGAAGCCGACCGATCCAAAGTAGACCCATGATCAGTAGCCTCTCACAACACCCCAAGGTAGCGCAAGGATGTCACCAGAGACGGCATCCCAATTCACTATGGACTTCAAACTTTTTCACGCCTAACAGTGACTCTGGGGACCCGCTGACGAACCTGCTGCGTCGCAGATAGGGCATGGTGGTCCGAGGAACCAATGAGAGACACCACTGAGACTCCAATCAGATCAGAAACATCAGTCATCAGCAGGTCAAGAACATCTCCCATCAAATGGGTAGGACCTTCAACCAATTGCTCACAACCAGAGTCACTCGCGAAATAGAAGGCGGCATGACCAAAGCAATCAGTCCTCCCAGAGCCCAACCATTCCACATGGTGACAATTCAAGTCACCCATAAAGGCAAAGGCAGAACGCCTATCCGACGACTGAATTCTAGGCATTACATTCGGTAGATAATCAAAAACCAATCATCAGCAGAGGGGCTGCAATACACTGAGAACAAATAAAAGTTCCTGATGAGCCACAGACTCGAACATCATCACGCAACTTGAGCATCTAATCTAGAGTGCTGAACTATAGTATTCCCTCGTAGCTACTCAGCTTAAACCAAATGAAATCTTGCGACCCTATGCTCAGGTATCATAGAGACGCCTTTCCGGCTGAACCTATCTAGAGCGTAAGAGAACTAAGCATATTTAGAACGGTCACGCAAAGCTTTGAGAATGAGCCTCAAGATATCACACAAGAAGTTTGGCACGCGAGATCCCATAAGAATAAAGCGTTACTTTAGATTCACCGTTACTTTAGAACCACCTTTACTTTAGAATCACCGTTACTTTAGAATCACCGTTACTTTAGAATCACCGTTACTTTAGAATCACCGTTACTTAAGAATCATCGTTACTTAAGAATCATCGTTACTTTAGAATTACCGTTACTTTAGAATCACCGTTGCTTTAGAATGAGCCGTTACTTTAGAATCACCGAGAATATCGGCAGTCTAGCATATAAATATTACGCTTACAGAAAGTGCAAAGGCATGACCACCCTAGTATAAGATTAATATAGTTCTACGATATTTTGTAGTTTAGGTTTTATATACTAAATATGTACATCCAATAAGTAACGATAGTTAGATATATGGCTTATGCCTTAGGTGACCGAAATGGAATAATGAATTGAATTTAAGATTCGTCGGGTACACAAAGTTTTAGGTCACCACGCATCAGATAACCTACATGTACGCCTACACAAATTATCAATATGTACGCCTACAAGTAGCTGTAACTTACGTAGCGATCCTCTGTGTTGTGGGACGACTGACTGCGCAGAACCAGGGTAGCGTCCGTCGGCTTGACGACTTTGAGCGGCCATCATCTTCACATCCATCAGGTCTAGAAGAATGACCATCCCCAGTTGAATTCGGAAAGGTAGCCCCAGTAGCCGAGAAAGTCACGCATTAACAGCTGAGTTTGATGTAACCGCTAGGAGGCAGGGACGGTAAGCAGCGCGTCCTCTCGGTCCAGGGACACCAGGTAGATGCTGCGCTGCTGAGCTCTAGAACGAGACTGTATTTGTGATTAGTCGAAATGGGGCGGAGCCTGCCCCAGGCGAGGTCCGCCGAGCTCAGAACTATGATGTAGACTCAAGTTTGAACTGGCAGAACCCTCCAGAAAAGCGCTCCGCTTGGAACAGCACACATCATTTAAAAAGTGCTCTGAGCCTCAGGTTGCGGGATGCGACCCGGCGCTAGAGTTTAGAGCTATACATCGCTTAATCAATTCTAAGTTTGGTTGTGAAATCCCCTCGTAAATAACAATAATAATAATTCTTTAGTCAGTGAGGTGTGTTGACTGAGATTTGAAAAATGTCAAAACTCTGGAGTAAGCTAGTCATAAAAGTGGACGGTATTGAATTTGCCTGCCTCCACCGCGGGTAATGGTCTCACGCCACAAGTCGTTCTGATTTCTAGTTTTGTTGCACCCAGTGATTATCTTATAAATAAATCTCTTAGAACAACCAATCTGGTTAAAAATGTTTTCTGTTGATGTCAATGAGTCACGACTCTCTTTACTCTGCTGCTCTCTCTTTACTGAATTCACCATGATGGTACACCTAGCGATTTCTCTACGAATTCCCACTTTCTTCAGGTGAACCATATACCGCAGGTAGATGAGAATGCTTTCTCTGCTAAGCGCAGTTGAGCGTTTGCTCCGTTCGTTTGATTACTGTATAGAAGTCAAAAATTCTTGCAATTTGACAGTTTACCACGCATCACTGACTGTCTAACCCAAGTACGCACCTCACATTCATAGAAGCATCCAACTCACCTGCAGGAATTGTCGTTTAACAAAAATAAATACCGGTAAATAAAACATCATAGCTGACTTCTCTGAATGCAGAATGTGATACTCCCACCAGTGGACAGTCATAATCATGGAGTAATAATAACGGGAGAACCAGACAAATATACGAAGAAAATGAACGCACGTGAAATAACGTTTTTTTTTATCAGGCAGCTGCAGCACACGCTCAACATTGTATATAGAATTATTTTATTGTCAATATTGAAGTGCTTAATCGATGCTTTTCTTATAGAACGTAGTACGGGTACTTCCTGACTGCTTCTTATAGGTAACTTATATATGCTAAAAAAATATAATATTCAGGAAAACGAGCAGCGAGCGCTGCGGCTAATTGGTTAGAAAAGACGTAATTTCAAGCGCGTTCTTTATCTTCATCGTTCAGGTTATCCCGTCGGTATTATTACTCCCTTGGTCGTAATAATTATTCAGGAAAACGAGGCCATCGCAGATAGTCTACGGGTTTTGCTACAGACATTTAAGTACCTCGCAAGTAGCTATGGCAACAGCCATGTAATCTCAACTCTGGTTGCCGTTGGCTCCGTGGGGGTTATCCGAATTCCATGTGCTTTCCCTCACATAAGGGTTCTCATAATCTCAACTTGTAATGGCCAAGCGATCGCCTCTTACTCCACGTGCAGGACGGGAGAAAAATTCCAACGTTCGCGTTCCAGGCCGGTAGTTGCAAGTTGTGCAAGGAGGACATCTGTCATGTCGTTGACCAGAAATGACGCTGAGGCCCTTGACTCGTGCGCGTTTTCCCTCACTAGCAAGTGGATTCCAGTGATGCGAGAAGCTATAGAGCTGGCCGTGCTCTACTTCAAGTTACCGTCTAACGAATCTGATGATCCAGCTGAGAGAGATGGCCGATAGTGATCAAGTTCATTTGCAATTACAATGTATTTATAAAAACTTACAATGCTATGATTACTAGGAGATGTCACGGACAGGTAATAGATAAACAGAAAGCAGTGTTGCCAAGCGTGTTCGGTAAAATCAAGGCACAGATCGTGGGTCGTCCTCGGCGCTACATGCTACGTAAGGTGACTGATGACCCCATGAAAACTCGTGCTGACCTTCAGAGTGAGCTGGCGTCTCAGGGACTGCATGTCAGCAAGAAAACTATTGTTAGGGAATTGAACCGTACTGTCCTTCATTCTTATACTCCTCTCAAAAATCTTCTTCTTACAGCAAAACATGTCAAAAGCCGCTTAACATTTGCCAAAGACCACCTGGACAAAAGAAATGAGTTTTGGGAAGGGGTTATATGGTCTGACGAAACTAAAATAGAACTTTTTGATCGAAAAGAAGCTCGGTATGTATGGAGGAAACGTGGTACTGCCTATGACCCCAAGAACACCATTCCCACCGTGAAGCATGGAGGGGGCAGCATCATGGTGTGGGGTTGCTTTACTTCCCATGGTGTTAGGGATCTTCATATCAGTGATGGCAAGATGAATAGTTTCATGTACAGAAAGATATTAGGGAAGTTGATTCCAAGTGCCAAAAAATTCTTCGAACGGTGCAGGTGAACCTTCCAACTAGATAACGACCCTAAGCATACTGCGAATTTACCGAAAGAATGGTTTTAAAAGAAGAAAATAAATGTTCTTCCATGGCCTAGCCAATCACCTGACCTTAATCCAATAGAAAATTTGTGGCGTCTTTTTAAATCTTGTGTCCACAAACGGTGTCCTAAAAACCTTACACAATTAAAGGTTATCTGCATGGAAGAATGGAGGAAAATACCATCAAATGCATGTGAAAAAATAATTTCCACCTATAACAATCGTTTCCATGCGGTTATTGCCAATAAAAGTCACGCTACCAAGTACTAATGTCATAATTTTGTTAGTCAAATACTTTTGTCCCTAATTACTTTTGCTTGTGTTCAATTTTTTTGTTATAAGTACACATTTTACTTTTCTGTTTAAATACTCTATTCTATGTATGTTATATAAACTTCCTGTGTTAGTTATCCTAAAGCAGTCCCCAAAATTATTAAAATACATAAAAAATAGAGTTGTGCAAATACTTATGTCTAGGCACTGTAGCTCACTTCAACGGTAGAAGACGTACATTTTTGAAGCTACTTGTGGAACTAAGAGTATGTTCGATTGCGCCTCGAAATTGAACCTTCGAGGCTTCACTTGTCCAAAACTGTAGATGAAAGTTTTGGTTTGGCCATAATGAATCTTATTGCAAGTGTTTGCGACAATGCGATCACTTTGACTCTCTTGAAATTTCCATTTTAGGCTGCAAGAATGACCTTACTAAATCTCGAGGATAGCAAATTATGTGAAGTCAATATAACAAACTCGATTCAACTGGTCGGAACCAGAGCTCCTGCTGGAAGTCCAGCCTGGAAGGTTTAATTTCGGCGCCCAGTCGAATGTGCCCCAAGATTCACGCATGTCCTGAACGAGACTTGCACTGAATCTGAAACTTTAATGCAAAAATTGTTAAATTTTTAAACAAAATCCCAAACTTGGACCAAATTTTAGATGCGCATGTAAGTGTCAGTGACGCAAGAAAATTTCAAAAATAGTTGTACTGTAAAAAATCCGTATAAGCATTATGACGCCGCCTGCACATCTTGCTTACATTTTATTTAGTCCTTTCCTTCCTTTAATAGAACGATTTTTCCCTTTCCTCGGCCTCTTCCAAAGCGTATTTGCAATGTAAATAACTGAAAATTTTGAGAGCGCAGTCGATGTCAAACTATCGGAACTGGGCTGTAGCTGTGCATTTTTAATAGAGTGAAACGTTTATTAACTAAAACAAGCCCGGACCCCATAAACAGGTGATGAAAGCTAAATGTAGCTAAAAAATTGAAGTTATTTAAGCATTCTTAGAGGGTTAGAAGACAGGATAAGGGAGGGAATTTTGGACCGTTTGACTGGGCAGCAAAGTCAAGATTTGCAGGCTTAAATTTCCGCAATGTCAGACGGGTGCTTTTCGCTTCTCTGTATTACTTCTTCATTTTGTTCATTGATAATTTGACGTCCTCTAATCCTTAGGTTCTTTCTTCTTCATTTTCCTTCTGTTACGTGCTTCTTCCACATTGACAGGCGGGATTAAAATCTTTAGTAGAACACTGCAGTAAACTTGAATGCAACCCCAGTCAGCTTATATGCAATGTGAGCCCACCGTAGCCATGACACAGCCAAACTTAAATATCTGCTTCATTGAAGTGCTGAAATTTTGGCCGATGAAGAGATAACTACTCCGTCAAAAACCATCAGTAAGTTAGAAGAAATAGTTGTCTACTGCCAATGAAAAATCATCCCTTCGTTAGTGTTCCGTTGATGTTCTACTGAATTTATATGGCGTGACCTCAGAGAAAAAAGTTATAAAATCAGACTCCAGAAGCTGCAAATACATTTGCTTCGATTTCAAAAAGTGTTTCAAGCAAGAAGTGCAATCAGGTAAAGGGATAAGGATCCCACTTTCATCATATTCTACAGCCTGGTCATCGATCTTCATGAAAACGCGACTCAGTTACAAAACCTGCAACCTGGCCTATTTTCCGCCTATCTATTTCCTTAAGAAGCGGACACGAAATCTACAATATGATAAAGGCCGATGTGTGCCTATCTCTGTAATTGTTTGTTTATCTGTCAATATTTTGTCACGCTTTAACGAAAAAGATGAGCGGAAATTAGCCCAGGTTACAGGCTGTTCATGGTCATCCAGTCAAGCTTCATTGAAAATTGATTGGTAGAAAATAGGACAGGTAGCAGATGATGGCAAACGTATCTTAATCTGCGACAGTTAAAATTAAAATAATGAAGACATCTAAAGCTTCTCCTAGCACTGCCATGCATAGCGCTGTCATGGAGTATGATTCGTGAAAGAATTATTTTCTGAGGACATCGAATCTATGGCAAAATGTAGAGCGACCCTAAAGCACTCAAGAGATCTGAAGCTTTCATTAGCACTCTCATGCATCTTATCACAGATGATTTCGTTGCATCATTTATTACTCCAACTTTTATGCAATTGTCGACCAAATAGCTCTCAATAACCAAAACTATCGGACAAATATGATATCCTAGGGTTTCTATGATACTAAATCGATTAAATTATTTTCAGTGTTGCTATACTGCCAGCAGTAGTAATCAATTTTTTCATGTCGGGCAAAGAAAATAAGAGTGTCGATACTCAGTGCTTTTGAAGCTGTGAACCCTCATCTGCATGATCTTTAATTAAAGTAGACAGTTGAATGAAGGTAAGCATGATCAATGAAGCAGGATCAACACTAATTCTTCGGTGTTATTTATGACAGCGTGGACCCTCTAGTAAATAAATAAATACACCAAGTGTTGAATTATATTAGGATGGTGGCCTGGACCCTGTTGGTATGTTTTCTTTACTTTATAAGAAGGAGCTGGAGTCATCGCCTCAAAGCTTGGAGTGATTTTTCGATAGTGGGTTCATTGGAAAATTTTCTAACTGCTGGCGTACTGAGAATATCACTTTTTTAACCAAAGGTCCAGCATCGCCGTTTATCGCCCCTGTAAAAGAACGATCATTTTGTCCAAAGCGTTTTAGAAATCGGTGTCTTGTGAGTTGGTCGCTGCGCTGAAGTTGCTAGACTCCAGCTTGCTATTCAAGTTGCGTGTAGACTGGTTAGATTAGAATAATTAACAAATAGTAGACGGACAACCAGGAGTTTTCCCTTAGGGTAGCCAAGACTTACACTCTTGCCCTCTATGAGCTATTGCCATTAAGTTAGAATCATGGAGATATCTAAGGATGAAGAAGAAAATAAACTCGGGCAAGGAGTTGATTCTACACAACTAAATACTGCAGATCCGATTAGTTCGGAGACGGTTTAGTTATATGAGGCATAAAATATAAATCCATGGCTTTCGGTGGCTTAGAATCATTGGACGTTAAGAGTTTCGTTTTCCTGGAAAAGGGGTCAGTAACTATGGTGGGTGTTGCTCCCAATGCTTGTTCAAAGCATTTTTAAACGCATTGACTGACTCTGCACCGGCAACTTCGTAGGGGTGACTCTACTCTAAATGTTCTCTATGAGGTACGGGAAAAATTATTGCCTCAGAGCAGTGTTCTGACCTTAAATGCTTGTGTTGTGCGTTTTGTTGCCTGTGTCACACCATTTACCGTCGGCTCTGGGCCATCATTTTGAAAGCACCCTTTGTTTAGTTTGACTGCAGAATGGCATTTGGTAGGGTCAAAAGCACAAGATGGAGTTGTTACGCGTGGGGTATTATCACTTATTCGCGATTTTGCTGCTGACAGCACACAAAGTATGTCCAGTGCTTCAATTGCGGTGGTTTCGGACGTTCCTCGTGGTAATGGTAAAGTTAACTTTGACTGTGCTCTCCATTGGGAAGCCCACACGCACCGATTCGTGCTGCAGATAACGCCCAACTGGCCTCAGAGGAGTAAGTACAGCTGCAGCTAACCACTGGTTGATAAGAACTATGGTGCCGAAACGGAAGGTTGAACGACCCGAGCTCCCAACCCTCCCATTCCCTGGTCACCATACCAAGCAATTGCCGACTCAGCACACCGGAAGTCAAAAAGACAGTTTGACTGGCTCGTAGATCGATCGTGGCATCTACAGAAGTCAGGCACGCATAGCATGCTGCTGCCGTATGCAGCGTACTTGGCCAGTTGTTCATTGTTCTGCACGCAAGCGACATGCTCTCCTTGCATTAGAAGAAGGTGATCAACTCTGCTAATGACTCCACTTCGATAACAGTGATAGAAACTCCCAACATATGTAAAGATATCGCCCAGCCCCTAAATAGAGACTTGTGCATCAATGCACGGTGCTATGCCTGAAGTATGACACTGAATGCGGGCAAGACTATTTATAAGGGCACGTTCCATTGCATCCTACGAGCCGATCTTTGGCATACCCACTGGGCTCGATTTATCCGGAAACGCAGACAGGAGCTTAGCTTTTCCTCTTCGTATGGTGTTGCAGGTAATACTAGCAGCTCGATGATATTGAGCAGATGGAAATCTCCATTGTACGGGGTAAAGCCAAGGGTATTTTCGATTGGGCGGCAAAATAAAGCCTTCAACGCTGCGCTCGGAAACTGGGCGCAAGCGCCCTGGTTTCAAGCGTTTCAGGCATTGACCCTCAATCTCTTACCTTCGAGACCTTCAGGAACTCAATGTTAGTTAGCCCAACGTAATCTCATTACTGCCTACACTTGTAACAGTTCTCAAAGTGACAAATCCAATGGTTCCGTCGCAAGTTTGGGGTAAGTCCAGCCTCGAAGGTATAATTTTGGTCCCCAATCGCACATGCCCTTAGTTTCAACCCCAATCGGACGCACCCCTAATTCTGTTGCCCAACAGAACGCACCCTATTCGTGCCAGATACTCGCAAGCATGTCTATAGAACACACCCTATACTCGCAAGCATGTCTATTACAAACTTTTTCCTCATCAACTTCAGTAAATGGTAGCCATGTGCGGTTACGCGTGGCTATCAGGTGGGCACCATTTACCCCAGGTGATGCGGAAAAAAATTCAAGAGATGTTGCAAAAATTTCTCTAGAATAGAGTTAACCATTTAGTGCCTACAGTACACATATGACATTACATGTAGTGTTTTTCCTACGAAAAGTGATGTTCTATTGAGGCACTAAAGGGTTAATTTTCCCCCTACAGTTAGACTATTAGTGGAAAGGCTGTATTCAGCACATTTAGTGAACCTAATTGAAGTTGCTAGCAGATTGTCCCTATAGAGGTAGTGTTCCCATAGTATCCATCTAAGCAGTCCGGTAATTGTGTAGCAGCCTGCAGTGTTTTTATCTTGATAGACCTCTTTAAGTTTGACTGCATGTTTCAGTGTGAATTGTCGCAAAGGGCCCAACGTACATGATCTTGTGGAATGAATATTCAACAAATTAACCTTCGATGGTTAAAGGCAAATTTACTTTGAGTACGGTGAAGTACGTCGACAGGTGATAGAGATCAAAGAAGATAGTCAAAGGGAACCTAACAGAATATTCGCAAGGAAAGTATGCTGCCGCTAAAAGGTCCATTCGTGTATGGTCTCGTAAGAATTAAAAGTTCGTGATACTCCTCGCTGTGCTGGAGCAGGGTCAGTTGATCAGCTGCTGGAGGAGACGGTGCATGCGTGCTGGGAGTGAAGAGCTCTGGCTGTGCTGTGACTTTATAATCATTCGGGTATCTAGTGCTTCTTTCTATGGTTGTCGGACGCCTGCCATTTGTTACTCATTCCTTCTCTGAGTCCTCCGCCGATTAATTATGACGTAGAAGACGTAAGCACTGGATCTTAATCGTAAGCCTTGCGGTTGTCATTGAGATGTGTTTTGTTTCCAAATTAATTAATCAAAGCTTCTAATGCCGTCTTATAATTACTCTTCTTCCAAATTAACTAACAAGCGTGAGGACTAATTAATAAGCTTTTCTTTCTATCTCTTACTACCCAATTTGTTGAGGACAGTTCTCACGAAAACTTAGAGGCGCATCAGTTCTAAGGTAACTATTGGCGCTTCTATACCAAAATACGTACCTACTTGATAGAAGTGGCTCATTTAATACAAAATTGATTATTTGTGTGCAATATTACCGAGGCAAATTACGACATTATAGACAAAGTTAGACTATGCTGGTTTTTCCCCAGTTCAACCGATTTTTCCTGTGGCTGTGGGTTGCGTTGCCATTAGCGACGGTGGGTCAGCAGATCGTTCAGCCTTTCGTGGCAGTTCCGAAGGGTGCCCGTCTTTCAGGACACGTGTATGCAGCTGCGCTACTTGTCTTCTATTTCCCTCTTGAATTGAGGTCAAATACAGAATAAAATTCCCTTTAACTGCTTCCTAGTGCAGCTAGCCAACTTCTTTGCGTGCTTGAGAATAAACAGTGAATTTGTAACTTACAGCATCCGGTGTCACAGTGAAGATTTGACCGGTTGTAGTTCTCTGGTCCAGTCTCGCGCCTTGAGACGTTTAAATTTCTGCGTCTTCACTGCAACTGTGGGTCCCTACCTGCATATTTACTGGAATGCTGTTGGCCAAGTTCTTTTCCCTGGGGACTTATTCCTTTTTATGCTTTATTGGGCTATGATTGTAGTTAATTATTGCCCATTACACCGTGGATGTAACTTATGAAAACTAATTGTGCATATTATTAAGCTGCTACCAACCATAGTCGACCGGCATTATTTCTTTATATTTAACAGTCCTTGCTGACTGTGGCAATTTTTTTTCCATATTATTACATAATATTTTCATCTCGTACTTTTTTAGTACTCTTTGTGTCAATTATTGAACTTGGTACGTTCGTAATGTACGTACTGAATCTGGTACGATTTGTACATTTTTGAATGTTAGTACGTTATTATTATCCTTTGGTAAATTATAAAATTGAAGTGAGGTCGACATGAACTAATATAAAAGTTTGATGTTTCGGAAGCATCCTCCCATTTTCAAAAATCTAATAAAACCTTCTAGGGATATTATTATTAGTGCACCAAACGCGACCCTTTTGATGAATAAGTCATAGAAATATATATTTGAAAACATCTCGGCTCATCAAAAGGTTTGATATGCACCAAGCGCAACCCTTTTGTTAAATAAGTCATAACAATATATATTTGACAACATCTCAGCTTAACAAAAGAGTTGATTGTCTAGATGAGACGTAATTAAGTGACATCACCCGTAGCACCGTTGAAAATGAACATGTCCAAACACGGGCATGCAGGCAAGCGCCCAAGTGCCTCCCCGTATCCAAGATACCCTCTCCGCAACAAAAAAGTTGGGTAGCTCGGATTTTTTTCTTCAGTATTAGATAGGGGAAATAAGGCTTCGGACAGACGGACGGACGGACGGACTGACTGACTGACAGTTCTCTTATTATAGTATAGATTATTAAATCACACCAGGCTGGCGATGTAGGAACGGAGAAACTCCATGACGTTAACAAACCCCCACGCAACCAACCCAGCGGGTGGAGAAAACAAAAGAATGAAAAAAAGAAGATTAGAGATCACAGAATAGCTCTGTGTACAGATCGTCTAAAGCTGCCAATACCAGCACCAGCAAAGACAGAGCCATCACGACCATTCCAAACATCCACACACGATGGAAAAAACGAACGGGAATACTGGCCCGTACGGCATCGTAACGGTTCCAAGGCAAACTTATGAAGAGCACCAGTCCACCGAGTATACGTTAGTATTAATGAAGCGGTTAGCAGATCGTGCTGCCTGAAAGAAATTAAAGTTCTCTAGCAAAAAATTTCTTGTCAATACAAATGAACATGGTCAAATGCTTAGAATATCACACTGTTTTGCTGTCTATTGCTAAGCAACTTTTGAATTAATATTGCATTTACACTTAAATTGAAATCTTAAAATCTTGTAAAAACATAGCAATTTATGTTCATAGAAATTTCCACTTCTAACCTTTTTAGTTCGCCAAAATTGCTTGTTGCGTTACTACTAACGGATTTCTATTAGGAACTAGTCGATTCTTTGTTGTAACTTAACTAGTCGCCTCATAAGTGAATAAAAAACCAGCAGAAATTTTGAGTTTGTATTTGAACGCATTGTAGCTCGCGTGGGGTTTTGTGCTGGGATAATTTCACAATATTAAGCCTGCAAGCATCAGCTGTAGTTACGAGACTTGTGACATCGCGAGGCGTTTGAAAATCGACCATCTCTTCTACAGTTAATTTTTGAAGGAAGCCATTTAACGATGAAATGCTTATTTCTTCATTAGGTCATGTTATGAATTACCTCCACCAAGGAGGATATATTTTCGTCTAGTTTGTCTGTCTGGTTGCCTGTCTGTCTGTCACCAAGATAACTCAAAAAGTTACGGACAGATTTTGATGAAATTTACAGAGATTGGTAGGTATGTTTGAAGAAACAGATTATTAGTTTTTGTTGAAGATCCGTTCATCTGCTCGCAGAAAAGTAGGTTCTTTACGATGAAAACACCTGGTTTCTTGTCACTAACGAAGTAATATTTTAGCTACAAAGCAATAATAATTAATCGTAAAAGACCCTGTTGTTCATCACAACGCTTTTGTTCATCTGTTGTTCATCACAAACGACAATGTGCATTGACGCAAATTCAAACGACAAGGTAGTTTACGATTAACTAATTTTGCTTGATGGCACACAACCATTTTTCTGTGTGTGTTAAACTGTTTGTCTGCCTTATAGATTCTTAATGCCATTATTCAAAAAGTTATGGACAGATTTTTATGAAATTTGCACGAGTTGTTAGGAATATCGCAAATAGTAAATGACCAAATTATTGTGATTGTTTGTCGCTGTTTTCAATTATATGCTTATCAGCACAATAACTCGACCCAAAATGTTATGAATGGATCTTTATGAAATTTATAGGAGTTGTGTGTAATGTTAGAAGACATGATTAAATTTTAGTGATGTTTGGATGATTGGTTTGTGTGTTTGAATGTTTACTAGATTATTTGTTAGCAGCATAATTAGAAAATTATGAACGATCTCCAAGAAAATTTTTTAATCTGTTGTTTAATACTATTAAAAGGCATATATTAGACTTTGGTATTGCTACAAATAAAATCACCGTTTCAGAATTTGAATTTTTATTGGCAGAGGTAGGCACTCTAGTTGAAATTTTCATGCTTCGGTTGAGTTTGGCAACTATACATTTCGCTGCACTCGAGAACTTTAATAAATCTATTGAAAAGAGATGGAGAGAAAATTTTTCTTGTTAGATACAAAGCAAATTTAAAAACTTCGTGAAAATGTTGAAATTATATCCCTTCACTTGAAACGAAATTTTCATGAGTTGTTTTGGGCTGTGTTCACACATCCCTTATCATAACGCGTTCCGTGAAACTGATGAACTCTTTGCTTTAATTTGATGAAAGCAGCTGCAGCAAACCCGGGAGACTGAATGATGAAGCATGTTCATTTTTTTTTTTAACACTCGACGTCGTTCAAGTTCAGTAAACAGAATCCATAAATACGAAATTTATCATCTATAGAGTTTTCACGCCATGAACAAATCGAATTTTTTTTGTTTTTTATTGTCTCTTTAACGTTCAGAATCACTGCAATCCCGTTCAACTTGAGAAAACTAGACATCATGAAAATGTCATATGAACACGAACGCCATCTTTGATTCAGAGTCCAAATGATTTCTCTTCTATCAGTTTATCAGGCAATAAATATTTTGATCATAGGCTGTTGCTATGAAAATCAGGCTACACAAGATCATGAGACATGAAGGAGACTTCAAACTGACGCGAAATATAAGCGAAAATGTAAAGAAACTCGATAATAAATGAGTGCACCGAGTCATTCATTCGGATGAAGGACACTTCTACGTGCGTTGACTCACAGCTAGTACTCATTTTTGTGACAAAGAGTTACGATGAGACTTGTGGACTCTCCCTTGGTCTACCTAGTTCTGTACTCTTCTTTGTGGATACATTCTACTAACTTCAAGGAAATCTGATAACTTTATTAGCAGTGCTGGCGCTGGGCATTGCGCCCCATATTGCACCCCGGGCACATGATCTGATTTTTGGCGGATGGACACACTGGAGCAAAGTTACAAGGAGACGCACCAAGGAGAGGCGTGTTGACATTTTTGTTGCGCCTTACATTACATTTACCGGTGGCAATTCTCGGCTCAACGTTGCAGAATCCGTGAACACTAGCGGGACCCGTGGAAACTCTACAGTTAATGTTTATCACCTGCAAACGAAGTGAGAGAGGCGAACTTTTCATTGAAGATTTAAGTATACATGTATATATTTGCATGTGTTTATTTGTATATTTGTCTGTCTACCCGATAAGTGGTCGAAGGAGTTGAGCAATGTTCATTTTTTTGTAGGGAGTTTGGTGGGCTGACCTAGATGTGACCCATTCCAAACAACTAGCCCTAGCTGGCGATAAAAAATGACTGCGTTGATTTTTCCTCCACCGGGGCAAATTTGCCTCCACCGCGACAGATCATCTTACGCCACGAGGCATCTCATTTTTCCTGCGTTATTGAGAAATCTGAACTGGGCAGACGGTGCGGCGCTAGCCTTGTTGGACACAGCATCCATACGAGTAATTAGGATTAGCTGGCTATCAAAAATAACCATTGAATATGCCCCTTACTGCGGGTGATGGTCTTACGCTACGAGGCGTTCTAGTTGCACCTACCTTAGTTTGACCTGAGGTAGCGCTTCTAACATAACCCACTCCATCTTAACTACAGTAATATCCGCCACTTAACCCGGTCTACCGTTACGCAGTCCATCTACCTTATACCTCATCTAACCTCTTAGTATTCGGATGTCACTTATGAATCTCATTTGTTCTGCCAGCAAAGAGTTTACACGTGTCTTTATAAAGATATCGCGATAAGATAGTACTTTTTGCCTTGTTCTGTGCAATATAAATGCACACCTTTTATAAGCGCCGTTTCCCACAGCCTACCGATAACCTATCCCTTCATAATCATACTCATTTTTTTTCTAACACTACTTCTTGACCCGTGAATATTGAAGAGTAGCCCGTAAGTTTCCTGATTCGTTTGATGCAATAGCTTAGCAACAAATACAACAGACTGCCAATTTCCTTAGTCACAGTAGCGTAACCCTCTTTTTTTTCAAATAGTCATTGTATATTCATAGACCACGCACAATTACTTTAAAAAATACTTTAGAGTCCAGATGTCCAGCATTACCCTCTCTTGGCTCCCAAAGCGTATCTTAGCTACGCATCTGTTCCTATTAAGAAAGTCATCCACTACCACCAAAGCGAACATAATTTGTCGTGAAAAATGTAACTTTGTAGGCATGACACGGGTAAACGAATCATGTCTCTGCCTCGAATCTGATATTTTTTTCCCCACGAAGTGAAAAGAAAACAGTTATGGTTGATCTGAATTCCAGCGATAATCAGAGCTTCTTGCAAGTTTAATTTCTCCCTGGCTAATACTGAATAGCGTAACGTGCAGACACATGGGCGGACGGGGCTTGAAGCAGAATTAGAATACGTCCCCAAGGAGAGCGGATCGAAGCCTGTGTCAGATTTCGAAGAATTTTCCTGTCCAATCGAACATGCCATAAATTATCTTCGAACAGTTTTCAAAAAATTGACTTCTCTGTCGAGGCTCAATTGAAAAACAAATTTTTGCCGGGTTAAAGTCCTAAGCCCGTTGCCCCCGTCACCACTTTCGTTGCCACTAGCAGTCTGGAAGCAACTTTTCTGTTTACATAGCCTCGGCACAGCTTCAGCTTGCGCAAAGCCTTGCTGTACAAATTTAGAAATTTCAGTCGACTACAATTTTTACACCATAGCAAGTGGCAATGGTAAACCTTCGCCAATTATGAGCACTTTAGGTACACAAATTCCCACATTTTGAGAATTAGGGCACGCTTATAGACTTCATGCCGAGGTCACAACAATATCAACGGCGTCTGATTAGCGGAGTGGCTTTAGGTGGCCAGCAGCAACGCAAGTTGTTACGTGGGCACCGGGCTTTATAGAACAGTTTCAAGACAACGCTTGCGTCTAGAAGTTTCATTGTTTAGAGTATTTTCTTTACACCGTCCGACATGCTCTTTCTTTAAGGGCAAATTCGCCAGCTTTAGGCCTGCACCACACCAATGGAACAAGCGACGTTGGACGAAACATGTAGCACAACAAAATCTAGCAGAGGGTACAGCAGTCTGCTGCCCCACCGCTGCAACTGCGATGCCTCGTGACACCCGTGCATTGCTGCAACACGACTCCCGTTACAATCTCATGGCGTCGCTTGTTGCTTTCTGTGGGGCCTGGCCTTGCTTCCGTGAATAATCTACTCACGAGACAGAATGCACATCGGTTTCTGTGCACAGTTCTTCTCAGCTTTAATGAAAAAACAATTTGTCTTGCTGAGCAGTGGGTGCAACGCTGATGAGCTTTTTTACAGATATGGGATGTAAGCAATCATTTTTATAGTAGATTAAGTTTTAACCATACGAGGGTGTTTTGAATCCTCCATTCGGTAAACCTCGACAAATAGGAACATTGGAAAGAGATTAGATTATTTAATAGCTTATGATTCCATATTCAACACCAAGATGATCCAACAGAGGAAGAAATGGACAAAATAGCATGTCTATAGAAACTGGGTACCCATGCACGAAGGCTCTCCCCCACAGGATAAACTCATGGGAACAGCAAGTCAGGAAAGATGAAGTACATAATAAAGCATGAGCAAGTAGGATGGTGGAAATTGAAGGAAGCAAAGTGGGCACGAAAGACTGAGGTCCCGAAGGCCTAGCTAATAGCAAAGGTAACCTACACGAACCCCCCCCCCCAACGGGGTTGCCGGGCCCCATAACATAAGAAGGGCGAACTTTACTAACCTTAGCCTACGGCCCATCCTATGCCCCTAATGCAGGGGACACACTAGGCATTCGTACGAGCAACGCGTACACTGGCGGATCTAGACCCTTCTCGTGGGGGGGGCATTCGCCTCGGTGACAGGCCCCTCCCCAACTCGAGCCCCCCCCCCCCCCC
>LQNS02277275.1:2467599-2500150 GCA_001587735.2 Parhyale hawaiensis | reverse complement strand
TTTCAGAACGCTTTATTTCATATACAAATTGTTAAAGTATGTTCAGTATAATTTCCCGTGGGGGGGGCATTTTGTATTGAATGCCCTCCCCAAAATTCCCGAGGGGGGGGCAAATGCCATGAATGCCCCCCCCTGGATCCGCCAGTGAACGCGTAACTCAGAAATCTTTGTTGTGTATCTGAACGACTGTAGGTGACACACTAGTGACAGGAAGCTGCTCGTCCGCCGTACTAAGTCCCGTCCAGACTACAGCGCACATGTTAAGCAGAACTTCGTTGCTCATGCTTCTTGATCCAAAGAAACTGCAGTTTTTCTCACTTGTGTGTGTATACCTTAGTTTACTTCTAGTGTAGATACAACTAGGAATAAACGATCACTGTAAATGCAGATACCAGTTATATCGTGCTACAGCAATTCCCGTACTGTTAAGTGAGCTTAGGTTAACATTTTCATACTTTTCTTGACCACGCGGTCGTGCTTTCGAGGGCGCGGCAATACATTCAATCAAATTAATTGACTGGCTTGGAGAGCAACTCCAAAAATGATTGACAAGTAAAGGTAACTAGAAAATTTCTGTTCCCCATAGGTAGTGCAAAGGGTTCTAACATTTATTTTATCTACGGATATAAAGAACTGTGTTCACAAAACGGCGATAAAATGTTTACCGTCAACTCAGTATTCTCCATAAGTGTCACTACTGTCGTAAAGTTTCCAGTTTCTCGTCAAATTTGCATTGAAATAGAAATCAGAGAGGCTTAAAGGCTTTTAAAATGTCTAAAGAAACAAGAAAGCCTCACGGAACGCCTAGGCTACTTTATTCGTTTGGCGGATGAACCTGCTTTGTTCGCAGCCTAAATCGCGGTGAAATACCTAACAAAATGGACGCCCGCGAAAACTCACAGAGCTGCGATTTGACAGCAGAAATTTGCAGCGATGAGCGAAAACGCCGCAATGTGAACAGATTTTTGATTTCATCTCAGTTCGTAGAATAAGTAACTAAAAAACACTTACAAATAACAAAAGAGGCGGCTTCAAAAAGCACTCCGAATCACACTGTAAATACAAATTCGATTTACGCGGCTATACGACCAACTGGTTGCCCATAGAAAACCTCAAGCGACCTTTCGATACGTAGGCGCAACTTGTCTGTTCCTAGCAACAGTTTTGCTGCTCGAAGACGTACGAGCTGCGCGTCCTGACAGCAAGTTGCGATGATGAATGCCTAGTGTGGCCCCTGCATGAGGAGAACTTTGCAGAGATGCCGATGTAAATAATTTGCCCTCAGTTTGAACAGCTAGGTCCACCTTTCTATATAAATAGAACATGTAGGTATGCACACTGCTCTTCAGTTCTCTTGCGCGATTGGGCCCTATCTTTTTTTTTTATAACTGAAGCTTCAAAGAGGACTTTGCGAAGAACCCAAGCGGGTATTTGATACGTATGGGGCCTTGCAATTTAATTTTCAGAAAGAGTTCAAACTTCATGCCAACGCGTTCGCTCATCCACTTGTCCCAGCGTCTTCCTGTTCCATCGAACTAGCAACAGAGTGCACCGTTGCAAAAATATTGCGTTCGCTCGAAGCTTGAGATTTCCATCAAGTGCCTAGGGATGAAGAGAAAACAGATCAAACAGTTACCATTTCTAAAACTTTTGGCGTATACAATGTTGCGCAGACACCGACCAAGGCCCCCTGTTCTAGGGGGCATTGCACCCACTCCACAAAACATTCGGACAGGGAACGCATTGAGATGAATGGCGTGCGACCTCTGCCATGCAATTCAATCATTCGTCGTCGGGTGACTGACTCCAGTTACACTAGCTACGTGGACACAAACTGGATTAATCCTTCAGCTCGTTAATGGAGCAAGTAAAACTGGAATCTCCCAAAACTTCAGGCAAGAGCTTTGGCTTCGCCGTTTAGAATCGTGGCATTATAGAAGCGACCCCAATCTCCCAGATCAAGTGGAAACTAGAAACTGTTACAGAGAAAGATGCACTTCACGAAAGTTTGACTAGCAATCCAGCAGAAGTTTCAAACAGAATATCCGATAATAGGGGGTTGGAGCCTTTGTCAGAGTCTGAATGTTCTAACTAATCTCGCCTTTACAGCTCCATTTCACCAGAAAATTGCAGGCACCTTGATAAAGCTGCTACAGTGCAATTAGCGGCGCATTACTCTTCGGCCATCCAAGTGCGAGACGGCCGGTGCACAGCAGCCCTAGATTCAAGCAAAACTAAATGTATGTTCATTTGAGTGTCCAAGTTTAACCTTCGATGCATGACCTTTTAAATGCTTCGGGAAGTGCAGTGACTGCGGCAGAGTTTATTCAGTTACAGGAGCTGGCCCTAATATGTAACTAGTCAGACTTCCAGAAACTATCTTGCTTCATGAAAATGTTTCGAACTTTCAAACCGTAATTCAATTACTTTTCACGCCTACAACACCAGATGCGAAGTCAAAACTCCTGTCCCTAGTATCGGGCAAGTGAAGCCTCGCAAGCTTTATTTAGACCCTAATTCAACCATCTGCATCATATGGTATGTATTCATGACGAAATAACTAAATTCAAACAGCGAAGACGTCATTGTCAGACTCATGTCAAAGAAAACTGGCTGGTAAATGCTCTAGAAAAATAGAGCGTAACTTCAGAAATATTTTTATCAGAAGGATATTGGTACAATCCTATTGTGATACCCTGGTGTGGTATCCAATGTAATAGTCTGTCTTCCTTATGCCTGTATGTATACGATAGTAACTTCCTTGCAGATGTATGGGTCGGGGGTTCGTTCGATCGTCACCAGGTGATGGCTTCTCAAGAAGGGTATGGAGACTCAGGTGTAGTAGCAGACAGTTTACTGTGTGTTGGATTGAGACACAGATAATACGCCGCTGGGCGTGGGGATNATAGGGTACGTCCCACGTATAACTCCAGCGGGCTTCTGAGCTGGCCGGCATAGTCGCTAGGGCCTTTTATAGACAATCGCACAGAGGGTGCAAGGCAATGGTGCCGCCTAAGCTAGGCAACCACACTATCAAAGATTTTTTAGGTAAATTTTTGCTTCGCTCAGAATATTTCATTTAGGACAATCACGGAAGTGTAACTATTTCAACATGCAAATATTGCTTGCATTGTCAGCCGTGAGAAGCAGTATATTCTTTTTACAATGTTCAAGTAGAAACTGCTTCGTTTGAAACCGCACGTTGTTTAGAAGAAAATAAGGGTTCACATCCCTGCTGTAACAGTTTCTATTTATGAAAGCCACTATTTTCGTGTAATTCTGAAAAAGTTTCGAATTTCTTCGAATAGCCAAGATTTCGCAAACTTCTTAAAACACGATTTCTGATTTTCTCTAAAGAACCCTAATTTTCAGTTAGGAAAGTAAAAGTTCAAATTTAACCCAAGTTTAAAACCTTTATTACATCACACACATGAGAAATGGTGCAAGTCCGTCGCTAAAAGAGAAATGTGGTCTCAGAGTAAAAAAGTACCAGATTGCACGGACTGTTGCAGGTGTTTGGGACATGAAGAACCCGAGAGGAGACTTCATTGATGTTCCAGGTTCAAAGCTCTCATAGCTATCGCTTCTCCTCTTCTCTGGCGAGGCCTGTTCATCCAATTCTCAAGGCCTAGGATGATCTCCACCCCAATTTTGCCGAGGAACCAGAAAAAGAACACCACGAAGAGAGCTATTACGCAAAACTTCTGGATCTCGCTCAGTTTTGCACCTAGAAGAAAATAAAATTACCTCTTCAGGGTCATGGTTTAATGACTTTCCGAAAAAGGTTAATTGAATTATCCCAGGTTCAAACAAGTCTAGCCAAGACAAACTTTCAGCCTGTTCTTTGATAGGCTTGCACTGCCAAGTCGAGGAGACTTCACAGTAAAGTAAGCGTACGACGTACTTTCTCCTTCAATTTTATCGACATCGTCGAATATTTTAGTAGCCCTGTGCCCATGTATCAATCATACGAGTGTTATGGTTGCTGATGCCCGTGACTGCGATACTTTCCTCCCTTAGATTCTAGGCATTTTTGTATCGACAGGCACCGTGTGACACTTTCTTCAGCATCGAAGTGAGACTAGTCTCTTAAGAGGCGAAATGCTATAGAAGAGATAGCTTGTAGTAGACTAACCAACAAGTATATTCCCAGAAAGCAGCCGGAACATAAGCTCTAGCCTCCTACGAGCTATCACCATTAGTTCGGAATCCTGGAGACTTCAGAGAGAAAACAAGAACCAATCTTCAGGCAAAGAGCTGATCACGCAGGCACCGTTCAATGAAACAGACCGGGGAAGCTTTGAGACTAAGATAGTCTTTATATGATAATAAATGGATTACGGTGGCTTAGAAGATTTGGCCGTTAGGAGTTGGGACTCTTAAAAGGTCACTTTGTAGCTGTGCAAGATCTTGCTCCAAATCTTCCCGGGACTATTCATAAATACATTTATCGACTACACCAGAAAAACCTATTCAGGGCATAGCTAGAGCATAGCTACATAGCTAGCTTCAGCCGTCACGTTGCCGTAACAACTACTAATGGAGCCGAAATGTCTAGTTAAAGCCATTTGTCATTTCAACTTTCAAATTATCTCCGAATCAGATGTTCTAAAAGCTTCACCATTGCTGTTCTCTCGCTATACTTCCAGAGAAGGTTGGAGCTGCAACTTGTGCAACACTGCTTCGCCCCTCACTGTTCAAGCCCAATCTCTGTTGCGCTGCAGCATTGTGCGATCAGAATGAAAACGCGGAAACGTTTCAAATGAAATAATGATTAAATTTTCAATCATGATGCTTAATACCATTTTGTACTAGAGCAACGGCTGACCATAAAAAAATTATATGGTTCGCTAAGCATTGTATATTATTTGATTTCAAGATAAACTTCTTTCAATGCTCCAGTTATGTGCAGGAAATTAAATCATTCAAAGTACTATAGTGTACTATATAATATATATCCTATATTATAGGCTAGAGTACCCGCGCTGTCAAATATCATTGCAAGAAATTCGTGGAGACACTTCTACTTTCATTATTAACACGCATGTAAAGGAAATGCTGAGACTGCCGAGTCAAATTATCGTAGGAGAAGAGTACTTTCTAATGAGCAGTGCACTTCAATTTGTCGCCAGCACGCTCCTTCGTTACTAAGGAGCTGAATGCAATAGAGAAAGAAGCCCGGCAGCCCATTCGCAGATTCGTCAGCGAGTCTACCATATCTTTAGTAGCTGTGAAACGCGTTCATGAATCCCGTAGGTGGAAGTGACGGGGGTGCAGAGAGTCTCAAGGGGGAGCAGCAGCAGACAAACCGATGTACCGATACGAAATTTGTGCCTACGGTGACTGGCTGCAACCAGTCGGGACTCTTCAGCTTCACTGATCAAGTTCCCGTTATTGAAGCTCCTTGTTCCTTCCCTTAGACGACATCTCGAAAAGTTTTAGTAGTAAGCACCAAGGAGATTATATATAGAGGGGATCCAGGAGCCTTGCCCTTTAAGCTCAAGAGCCTCTTATGGCTGTCAAGACTGTCGCGTATGCACCAATCTTAAATAACCGCTGCTTCCCCCGTGAAAACTCTGCTCCCATCGCTACCATCAATGAGATTCATCAACGCGCTAGGAGCTGGTTGACTAATGAAGCTGAATGGGCTGCAGGGCTCCCTCCTTCTCTATATAAAGTCCTTGGTAAGCACAAACTATCGCCGACTTTAATTTCCGCTGCGTATCCAAACTCAAGTAGCATAATTTCAGCAGAGCTGAACTACTAGGTACGTCTACTACAGCTGAAAAAATATTCCTCCTCTACGGTGAGTTCATTTTCTTCTGAATGTGGAGATCACTAGTAGAAAATGTAATTTCAACGTAGAGGAAAAGTGATTAATATCCGACTCTCCGAGAACGGTAAGAAACTGGAAGAGGAAGAACAACTGCATTTGAATGTTCTTTACTATAATTATTCCCAATTTACCCAACTTGTACGACCTCGCTTGATTATTGCCTATTGAACTCCATCTGAAGAGATCAGGATCGTGAAAATCAACACGGCAAGAAATCAAAACAAAAATAGTGATTAATATTTTACTTCTGCATTATCTGCAACCTGGTAATCTGTCTCCATCAAGGAGCTTCAATGTATAGGAAACCAGGAGCCTCGTCCGTGAGCATCCATCTCCTATCAGTACATCGGTTTGTGGTTTGACTGCTGCTCCCCGGTAAGCTCTCTGCACTTTCGTCACTTTCACCAATTCGATTCATGAACGCGTCTCAGAGCCACTAAAGATCTAATAGGCGAATCCGAATGGGCAGCAGGGCTCCCTCCTCTATTCAAGCAGTTTGATTTTCATGGATAAAACTTGCGAAATCTGCAACTCTGCCAATTTTTTTTGCCTCTATTCCCTTAAAAAAGGACGCTACATAAATGCACCGAGCCTTTTATTTCAGGAGTAGTGCCCGTGCGCGAAAAGTTCACGCAATAATCCGTTTGCTTAATTAAGGAAAGTGCAGAATCTTCGCTTTCATGACTATACTAAATATTCTTTATTGATCCCCACCATTTTGGTAGGAAGAAGTAAATTCAACACCGCAATAAAGTTGAACGCAACTCCAGTCAGCTCATTTGCAATGCTAGTGCAACGTGTCTAAAGAATGCTGCCTTCCCTACTTTAATATATACTTCAAAAAAGTGCTGAAGCTTTGGCCTAGTAACAGATAACTGCTCCGTCGTAGAAAAACCGCAAACTAGAAGCAATAATTTTCTCCTCCCCTCAAAAAATCATCCCTTCGTGATTGCACCGGCAACTATCTACTTCATTCATACGAGACAGAAAAATAAGCTGCAAATATTTTTGCTTCTATCGTACGAAGAGATTCAAGCAAGAATTGCATTCAGGTAAAGAAATTGAGAAGGCTCCCACTTTCGCCATTACACATTTGTCCTTTATCTTCACGAATACGCGACTTTATTACAAAATCTGCAGCCTGGCCTATCTTCCGCTTATGAATTTCCTTCAAAGCAGACACTAAATAAATGCACGAATTAATATATTAGGACTAGTGCCCGTGCGTGAAAAATTTCACTATAATCTATGCATCTTCTCTTTTCTCCGACTTGCCGTTTCCACATTTTCCCCGCTCACGCTTATTAGCAACTCTTATTCCTTTCTGTAATATTTCGGTTTCAAGTCTGTTGCTGTGCCTCATATGCACTTCATCTCTCCGTTGTTTCAGCATGTCTTCTGTATCTGTTCTGGCAATTGAATGCTCGGTATCGAATGTCTAATTTAGTAGAAGAATGACAGTAGCGAGTTTATTCATATATTAAAAATATATTCATTTATTCATACATTTATCTATTTATTCATTTATTGATTTCGTGTCACGGTCTAAACGAAATGGGCAATATTTAGCTCGGGCATTCCTGGCTTCGTCAGTGTATTTATCTGCTTGAAGACTTAGGTGATCCTGCGAAGCTCCATAGAAATCTGATCGGTAGAAAATATTTACGTTGCAGTTTATGGCATTGTAACTGCACGTCTGATTATCCAGGTCTGACTTATTTGAAGTCAACTCTAAGCAGATGTATACACTTTCTCCAAACCATCTTCCATCAGGTTGTGTTTTCTTCAGAGATTTCCATCATCAACTTCAGCTGCCCTTTGTTTACACCGTCTAGGTTTGACTGCATAATATCGAGGCATGTGGTAAGATATTCATCACCTGTCAGCACGAGGGTAAAAACCTCTATTTCTTGGCAGCAAATAGTTTTCTCCATTTCGAGTTTTTTTTAATAGGACAAGTTTTCTCATCTCATTTATTGGAAGAAATATCGACTGAGCTATAAAAAAAACATTGCTAACCGTAAGTAACAATGAATACAGTTCTTGCTCTTCCAGCTTCTCTTGCTGTTCCGGTGGAGTCAGATATTTTTCTCTAAATCAAAATATTTTCATTTCGTGCATGATGTAGTTACACATCAAACAGAAAATCAGCGAAGCGTAGAGGACCCAGTTTCTTCCGGTGCAGTAACAGGTATGCGCACTTCATTCATTTACAATTAAACGTTCACATCGAGTTGTTGTAGCCTGTGAGCTTACAATTGAATATTTTGATCAAGAAACAAGCTAGATAATCTGGACCTACGATGATATCCTGTAATTTTTGGAAGGCTATTCCGACTCTTGGTACAAAAATCAAAAGTAGATTAGTTTTTGTGTGGAGAACTTTTGTTACTACATAAATTGCTGACTGCTTCAATGTTACGAGTCTTCAGCAATTTAATTCGCGCTTCAAGTATAAATATAAACAGAGATACCTAAAGGGAGTTCAAAGGGATAGTTTTCTTCACAAGTATAGCATTAGTTGATCACAGAATCAAGAACAGTATCACTCGCGGAAAAATTCCTGCACACATCTAAGCTTCACGCAAGATCTATTCTGTATGTGCTTTAATTTTTCTTCAAATTTGAGAATTTGCAGGTACTTACCAAACACCCTGTATACGATGACACAAACGGAGCATCCTATGACTGGGGTGACCCATTGGAACAAGTTCAGAAGGCAGTTTTTCGCCTTCTTAGTCATGCATTGCTCCCACCAGTTGCGTAGCTCCGCCATTTTTCCCCTTGGCGATTTCTCTGCACTGTGCGAAAGCAGAAAATCACGAATAGTTTCATTACAATGCAAGAAGTTTGAACCTGCATTTTCACAAAAGACTATCAAAGGGGAAGAATGGGATGTGCAGTAGTCTATAGAAACAAAGCTCATGAACGAAGATTTTTCTCACAGGATAAGCGCGTATAGCACCAGCAAGCCGTGAGAAAAAAACTGAAGAAAGTTGCATCAGCTGGAAAATGCAACAAGTAAGAAGCAGAGTGGACATGAGTGAATGTCTCAAACGCCCAAGCTGTGAGCTAAATTGCAAATTGACAGGCTCCCCTGGGGTCGCTGCTCCAAGTGATCCAAGATGTTCAAGCCTAAGCAAATTCACCTTGGGGCCCATCTTATGCCCTAGGGCGCTGAGACAGAAAACTCAGATCAGCGAGAAGCTGGCAGGCAGTCTGGCTGACTGTTTGCATTTGAGAAGCACCTAACAGCGGCAGTCTAGCAGGCAGCTGCCGTTCAGAGCAGCCAGCGCTGGCGGCGGGCAGAGAGACAGATTCCTGCTTTAATTAACTGCTGCTGTGTGCCTTGCAAGACGCGTGATCCAGGGCTGCCACTCTTTGAGAATTTTCACCTGATCTTGGGAGTTGAGTAGGTCTCAGGAATTATCAGACCACATTGGGAAATTATAAAAAGCCTAGTACTTACACGCAATCATCACCGCAGATACTGAGAAGCATTAAGTTTATATTTGTATTCTTTTACAACTTTTTGTGGAATTTACCCATGTTCAGGGAAATCAATCTCCCATCTAGAGATTTTGAAAAACTTGAAAGCTGTGGACTGCAATCAGAGTGCACCAAGACGTTGATAGGGGGTTCCGTGTTAAATGCGCATTGCTGCACCGTGTGCCTGCGAAATCACTGCAGGAAAATTCTATCTGTATCTAGTTACAAAGACTAATTATGACTCGCCGATTTCTGGTTGAATTACGGTTTCAATGCAATTTAATAATAATTGATGGATGAAGCTGTGCATGCTCTTTTGGGGCCATCATCGCATCATAAAAACTCGACTAAATTTTCTTTACGGCAACTTTTGACAGTATGAAAGTTTTGTAACATTTTAGGCCATATTCAACAGTAATAATCGATGATGGCACAGGCAGTAACATTTTGTTTTCAATATTTTTCAGGGTATTCATGCTGATGAATAACCCAACTTCGGCATTAAATTCAGTAAAATTAGTTGTAAACCGAATCCTACCACATCTTTAAATTTGCTTCCTGCGGAAATACAAAAAAAAAAAAAAAATGATTTACAAGTAGTGATATCATTAGATTCAGTTACAAGCTAAATTTGCTATCCGTATTAAAATTTCAATTGAAACTGGGACATCTAACATTCTCCACTAAGTTTGCACACAGTGCGATGCATCACTGCTTTAGCATCTGCTTTGATATTTCTTGCACAAGCCGTTCAGATCACCCAATATTGCATCAATATTGCATCAAAGCAAATCTATATATAGCAGACTTCACTTCCACCCAACTTTTTTTTGTTTATAACTATGTATATAACTCAAATGAAGTACTCGGGCGTGGACTGGCGAGTTGGTGCTTGAACTTTTCAGGGTACTTCGCTTCATCTATAGTCGTTGCGAGGCGAAGGATCTGCTGAATTATTAGTTCAACCGACACTTAGAATAATGATCATAATAGATATAGCATTGTACTGAATTAATTCCTGCGCAAACAAATTACGAGAGAGCGATAACTATCAGTATGACAATGAACAAATCTAATTCCTGTTTGGTACGGTCGGTAGAGTAAGTTCCTTTTCAATGCTGCAATAATGAACGAAGGATAATTTGATCGCAATTGTGCCTTACTGGTATCACTAGCATTAAAATTCTTCATACGTTTTATAAGAGACCTATTGCTAAAATTTAAATTTCCTGTCATTCATGTTCAATGCGCAAACAATTTTATGTATGCTAAACCTCTCTAAACTAAATAAAGCATAAAAATTCTAAATTGGCAACACTGCCGAGCTGCACCTTTGCACCTGCTGTACTACTCGTGGTGTGTAAGCCATACTACCTGCCTGCCAGCCAGCCTGCCAGCTCAACTGCTCCCGGTGTGCCAGCGCCCTTAAAGCAACAAAATAGAAATTCTGGCATTTCAAGGATCGTCACCTCAGCCAAATAAGGATCTAGTGGTACAATTAGGTTTCATCTGAAACACATCTTAGCAAGCCAGAAAAGTTCAAGGCGCCTGGTGACTAAATTACACTGTACAAATTCACACAGCCATTTAAACCGTTGTGACAAGCATATCAGATTTGTTGCCTTGTAACTACAGTTACGAGAAAGCTCGACTGCCTGGTGGACGGGTTTATTACCCAAAACTTTCATGAATCTAAGGTACGTTTTCGAACGCCTAAGGACGCTGCCTTAGGCCTGGCAGGCTAGAAGTTTCGGTTAAACACGAAATGCAGTGGAGCGCGCACACCGAGCAGCGGCAGTGGCCTGCCCAACTGCCGCTATTCTAGGCGCGCGCGCTCTAACGCATTCCGTGCTTCAAAGAAACTTCTAGCCTGCCTGCTTGCCAGCCAGCTTCTCGCTGAACTGCTTTTGGTGTGCCAGCGCCCTTAGGTCTGTTCAAGATTATGTATCTTTTTTTTACCACCACACGTTCTTCATACTGCGTACGTGATCCAAGGAGCGAGACTAGCTTATTATGTCATCAATATAAGAATGTTTCATCGCTGCATTCCTGCTGTCAAGTCTCAGATGGCCGAGTGCGCTTCTAAAAAAGCGGATACAACAGGAAGAGGCATGAGAGATCAAGTGTCTCGCGTACTGTCTTATCTCTATCGACAGCTCACATCACGGAACGGAAGAGGAAAATTAAAGAACCTACCTAAATTCACAAATTCAACTACGTCAAGAGGAGCTGCAGCCAGCTGTAACATCTCTTGCGGAAAAAAACACTCTGGACCCTTTTCCATCTGTTCAAGATTCAATCACCAGCTATTTAGTATATAGAGTCGTGAACAAAATAAAGGAACGATTTTCATTTTTTGAAAATAAATTTTGACCATGTAAGTAGGTTTTATGAATCTTTTGATGGGGCCCTAAAGAATGTATTAAACATTTCTACAAAATCAAGACAAACCTAACTATAATACATTAGAGCAATCTGACTATAACGAAAGTTAACCGTGCAAAATAAGAGAACGATCGTCTATAAATACCATTTTACAAATAAAGAACTTGGAACAATGGTAAATTTTAGGTTTAGAAGAATAAGTATGGAGTACTAAAACCTCCATTTTCAATAACTTTAGCACAGCGATGATTACACGACATCAAAAAATTCTTACAAAACACTGGAGTTATTTTCTGCATTTTTCAAATGTAATCTACATATCCTTTACCCCGTTGATGGTTGTTCTCTTAAAGGGTCACCTATAATTTTCAATAGGAATAAGGTCCGGGCTTTGGGCAGGCCACTTCATGACTTCGATATTCTTTTCCGCAAAATATTGCTTCCCTTTCTTTGCAGTATGGCACGGGTCTTGGCCCTGCATAAAAATTGCTGGCTTGTTTGGTGATGATCGTAAAGATGGGATAACGTATTGCTGTACAAGATTGAGATACACATTAGCATTGACAGTTTCTTTAATGGCCACCAACGGTCCAACTCCTTCAGATGAAAACATTCCCCACACCATTACGTTACCTCCTCCATGCTTTACAGATGTTTTCACACATTTCGGGTTCAGCCTGTCACCTGTTGCACGTCTAACATACCGTCTGCCATCAGATCCAACCAAATTAAATTTACTTTCGTCGCTAAAATGCACTCTTTCATAATCTTGATCTCTCCAAATGATGTGCCTTTCCGCGTATTCAAGTCTTGCTTTCTTATTCTTCTTACTGATAAGTGGTTTAGTGGCAGGACTGCGTGCCTTTAACCCACATGTATTGAGTCGACGAGAAACTATAGCGAGACTTGTGTTATTGACCTTCAGCTTTCTGGAAATTCCCGCTGCAGTTTCGATAGGATACTTCTGGGCATAGCGTTTCCTAATCCTATCAACTGTTACGGTGTTTTTTTCGAGGGTGGCCTGCAGATACCGGTGATTCCAGCCGTTTCTTTTCATCATAGAGCTTCAAAGCACGAGAAACTACGCTCTTGGATTGGTTTACCTCTTGATATGGCCGAAAGAGTAATTCATGAGGACCTGAGTTCAACAATTTCTTCCCGCAGCTCAGGAGTAACTCACGTGAGGTGCCATGTTTCTAGAATGGTGTAATCGTAAGAGTGGCAGTTCTAGAAGTCATGTACACGAAATTTAATGCTGCCAGATGACCGGGGTAAATGCGACAATGTTTTAGAGACTATCGTTCTCTAATTTTGCACTGTTAAATTTGTTTTGGTTTGTTGGATTGCTCCAATGTATTAAAATTAGTTAAGTCTGTCCTAATATTTTGTAGAAATATGTTTAATACATTCCTTAAGGCCCCATCAAAAGATTCATTAACCTACTCTACATGAGTAAACTTTATTTCTAATAATGAAAATCTTATTTTGCCCGCTGCAGTGTGTGGTTTAGTAGTTGCGCAGAAGTCCCTACCCGCAACCAGCGTGATCAAAAGCCATCAAGGAACAAAATGGAAGAGTGACAAGTCGACGCAAGCCGTCGACAGGTTAACCCTTTCTCTACCGTCGAGCGAATGTGTTTCACAGCTTTTTAAAACCCTGTGGGATAGACAATCAGAAGAAACTCTCGCACGAAGGTGTTGCGACACTATCAACGCGCACAGGAAGAGCAATCAAGCCGTTCAAGACGAAAAGAGCCAGTAAAAAGAATAGAATATCAGAGAGAAGCCAAATGAGCACAAATAGTCAAGTCTAAGGCCTAGCTAGTGGTTAGGTTGACCTGCACAAACCCCTGGGGCGCTGCTCCCCATAACCTTGGCTGGGCGAGCTTAGATCCTATGGCCCATCCTATGCCTTGAGAAGGGAGTAGTTTTTGCCGACAAATCTAGTCCATAAAGTCTAGAGTTCGGGCAGTTTTCGTTGTTCACGTTTCAAGAGAGCTATTTAACTGAAATAAATTTGATGCACAAAGACAAGTGCACAAAGCACGGCTTCTTGCTCTAGTTTCACGAGATGCAAAGATCAGGTAATTGCCAGCTTCACTGCATTGCGGCCCATTGATTGGTCCTCATTTGATACTAGTATGCGCTGTCATCTGTTGAAACGCGTTCGATAGTTCAACTAGCACCATTATGGATCAGATCAAGGTGTAACCAGATTTTTCTAGCCTGATCTGAAGAGAGCGCTTTTCTTGTCCAAAATGGAAGGCAATCCGTATTCTTTTGAACAAATAACAGGCTAGTTTATCTCTGGTACATTCATCAGTCGCCGAACTTTGTTTATAGGATATACGTAGGCAACTAATTTTCTTCGTAAAGTTAAACTAAAAAGCTTAGCAGCACGGAGAATAAGCTCTGAATCAACTGGAATTTGACCGCTTCAGAGCAGCGACAAAATTTCGTAACTGGCGTAATTAGTCAAGGAGTTTCTTCAAATCCATGAAAAGAAAGCGAGATACATTGCTCTTTTCTCGTCTGTTCTGTTTAGGCAGTTTTGTGCACAATTTCGCAAGTTTTTTCGCCTGGATAGAAAGTTTACCATGCAGTTAATCCCTCTTTTCTGATTAGAGCCAACTCTGCTATTTTCTAAATACCTCCGCCAAAGAGTTCATGTTTTTGTCGTGTTTATCAATTATAGTATAGTTTTCGTCACCAAGATCGCTCAAAAAGTTTTGGACAGATCTTTACGAAATTTGCAGTGATTTTTAAGCTTGTTAGCAGTAACAGAGTATTCAATTTTGGTGAAAATCAGTTCATCTGTGTATATTTTTTCTTGATGCCATAACTCGAAAAATCAGGGCGGAATTTCATTAAATTTATACGAGTTAGGTATATTACGCAGAGTAAATGACTAAATTTTGGGGATGATCCTTTTGTTAGTTTGTCGTTATATTCTATTTCATGCTTGTTACCACAATAACTTAGTGTTATGGATGGATCCTTATCAAATTTACATGAGTTCTTAGCAATGTAAAAAGACAAATGGTTAAATTTTGGTGACAATAGGTTGGTCTATTTGTGTGCGACTATTGTTTGCCATAATGTTCGTTAGCAGCATAACTCATAAGAACGGATCTTCATGAAAATTACAGGAATGGTTAATACTATCAAAAGGCACTAATTAGATTTTAGTACTGATACGAAGATCAGTTTCAGCACCAATTTGAATTTTTCGTTACTGATGCCTTGCTTGGCGGAGGTGTGCGCTCTAAGAACGCTCTAGTTCGTTTGCTGTCGCACCAACTGACGTCACAGCTCGAAGTAGTTTGTGTCGCCCCAGCGTGTGTGTTAGCCTGTCATGCATTAAAACCATGGTTAACTTCAATTGGTTGAAACTAGCTGAAACCCAAGTTTTTTCACCATATAAAAAAACTTATCAGTTCAGTAGTGAACCAAGTATCCAGCCGAATGATAGTTTGATAGATTGATACAAGTCCTGGGTACTACAGTGAAGAGTTTCAATATCTACCAGAAAAATTGCCATTAAGAATCTTTGCCCAAACTTTTAAAGAATGCATCTACGACAATTACATAGATTATATGTTATACGTCATCCAACAGTTAAATCTTCATTTGCATAAGAAAGGATTTGTTACAGACGAAGAAGAAAATACATGGAGTGACTGTCTACACGTGACATCTTAGATCACAGACTTATATAGAGTAAAAGCAGATTCCGTCAAGTTTTAATACCCATACCACCATGCTAGTTATAACTTCCCTAGCCACTGGCACATCGACCCTACCGTTCGAGCTGTGAAGGATTTTTTTGGAGTTGCGTAATTTAAGCTCGAGGCGCCCGCGTTGACGTGGTGAGGCAGAATTGCAAGTCTAAACGAAACTCCCAGTTGAAGTTTGCATGCAATTTTGCTGCAGCTCTGTGGCACCAGGGACTACTTCACAGACACTACACGTATCGGCCGGCAGTATTTCAAAAGTTGTACTCGCTGAAGAGTCTTATCGGGCGATGAGCCGAGACCAGTACTGTGCGCAACTGGCATATCCCATTACACAGAACAAGGGAAAGCAAGTGATAACCGCATCAGAAATCCAACGTTTTTTTTAAAACTGCTGTTTTATCTCTTCATCGACAATGCGTGCTTCATGAGTAGAAAGAGAAATTCCTTTTGCAAGAACCTTAGAGTAGCCTACGGTAGATCTTGCGAAATAAGTTCTATGCGGCAATTAGAAACTATCTTCAACTGTTATCTTGAGTTGACACTTTCCAGGCTTTCAACTGAAATTCAATATATTTTGCATTGCAGGCTTGTCCCACCTGGCTGAGGAGCGAAGTGTGTTTTTCAGAAGAAAGATCTAATTTCCCCTTCCCCCGAGAGGGGACCTCCCGGTTCGACGAAGGAGTTTGTTCCCAAAGACTTGCGTATTTGGGCGACGGTCGTCCAAGGCTAGGAATTTCTATTCTGGCCTTTCCAGAAATTTTGATTGAGTACGTATCTATTTTGTCTTTGCAGGCATCTGCTCATTCTGTTTTATCCCTAGCCAGAGCGTTGGCCGAGGCCTCTGCCTCTTCTGAATGGAGGCCATTTACCCCGACGTGGGGGCTAATAGACCGAAGGATCCGGAGAGGCAAGGTCACCCGATAACTTTTCAGTATCACTAATGTTTACTTTCCGAGCAGATCTTCGCTAAAGAGAAGGTCCGGGGAAAACTTTCCCAAACTTTTTTCAGAATTTCGGAGCTAATGAGTTTCTTAATGTCTCCTCACGTATCTTCCATCACGTTGTAATTAGCCAGACCAGTGAAGGCAATTGTATCCACCCGGGAAGTTAGAAGCTTATTAATGTTTAAACTATCCTCTGGAATATCATCTTAACCTCGTGAAGTTTAGCAATTACTTTAACAATCGGGATTACACTAGTCACCGGGGGTAGCTGAACGATCTGTCGTCCTGTCGTTCTTCCTGTAGTCTGCTGAAATCTAGCTCCAAACTTCCTGGTTCATCTTCCGAATCTAGAAAAATTTGCACTTACTAGGTCTTTGTCACTGTAGATTACAGCGCTGGCAGTCCTCCCTCTTAGACTTTGTACTCGCAAGAAGTCCACTACGCTAGCCAGTTTTAGGATTCACCAAATCAGCCAAAGCTTCAGCCTTCGAGTGGGCCGTTGTTAGTGATTCCGAAAGGTCCTGTTAATCTTTTTGCATAATTTCATCAACATCAGTTTCATCCTGCTCTTTGTCTTTATAGTAACTATTCCTCTCAGAGACTATTCTCAACTATATTATCTGTCATAGTGCCAACGTTCTGGTTAATCGATAATGGGGAAGTTTGTAATGCAGCAAACCCTCTTTCCATAATTCCGCCAAGGTTCACGAAATTTCCTTTGGGCGCAGAAGCCATGGGCTCATTGGGTTTTTCCAGTCAAAATTTTTATTTTATTTTCAAATTGGCTTTTGGAGCAAGCGATCAAATTCATTCTACTGGAAGAGCTTGATGCTACATTCCGGTCTTGTCACAAGAGTGGGCAATAAATCTCTTCAGACTTGCACCTCCAGTAACTAGAAAATTTCTTGTCAAGTTTAGTAATACTACGAAGTAGTAATACTATGTACTATTTTATGTCCTCTAACGTACGCATGAATTTAAATCGGATCTTTTATCAGGTCAACGACCACCTTCAGTGTTAATCAGGTTAATCAGTCGCCATTACATAGACAAGCCACGTGTAAGATGCTGCGGAAGAGGTTAACAGAATCAGAATTTCACAAATACAAAGTCTATAGTAATAGTAATATCGTTAGAATTTCATAAACTACCGGTTTGAAAAGAATCTCAAATTGAACGTCTGAAACCAAGGTCATAATTTCACATAACTGGGCAATCGCCATCATGGCGGGTGCAGAGCACCGGACAACCCATGGCTGAACTACGTTAACAGGTTAACTCATCGCTTTACCATTTTGCGACGGTTCTGCGCATCTACTCGTGTGACGTCAGGTGGAGAGAAGAAGGTCTGTGTTGCACAAGTGTCCAGAGTGTTCTGTTTATTTATACGAATCTTTCCGCTACCATGGGCTAATAACTGATATCTGCTATTTTGAAGACTAAAAAATGACTATGTAAACCTTTTCTTTTTCCTAAAGCTCCGGAGTAGCGAAAAAAATTTGGATTTTGGCAGCAAAAGTATACCAAGTTTTCACTTTTACGGGTGACATACATCTACTCTGCTTCAAACATTTTTTGCTCCTATGAAATGATTAAATACTACATAATAAATAGCAGTAATTCAGTTTTCCCTCTAAATTTTTCCATGTAAAATCAGAAAACTTTAATTTCTCTTAAAGAAGTACTTGAACTTGCAACGAAATCTTTTTTGTTTAACCTTTAACGCACGTCTAGTGGGATACCCTAATGATTTCGATTTTCTCAGAAAAGTAGGGAAAATATTGTGTCGACGGGGAAACTGTTCAATCACGCGAGATAGCTCCTGCTAACAATATATGAAACTTGAACTAGTAAAAAAAAAATGCTTCTCCGTTTGACCATGAGCAATACTTTGATGAGAAAAGCTCATTAATTTACAAATTTCACAAGTTGAAAAATTCGGAATTAAGTTACTTCTAGAGCGATTAATACTGCCCTGATAATACGTATGCAACTGTAGTTTTATCCCAGTAAGCCATGTTCTTCCACGGTAATTTTTCATGGCGAAGTGTAGTAGTAGTAGTATGTAAAATGATATATATATACACACATAACATCAATACAAAATAAGCCGTATCAGTACTTGGCCAGCCGTGGCTATGTTTTAATTTGTTTTTTCGCCTGTCCACCTATTCGCCTGACATTTTATTGCCTTATTTCAAGCAAACTGATTTTTGCATCGCAGAGTAAACAGCTGTGAGTGTAGAAATGATTACCCTTCTTTTTTTTGTTGATGGGTGCCTAGGCTCACCGTATTTATTAAGCAAGTAACAAGTTTGAACTAATCAACACCGTTTGCTATCTATCTCCACCTGACGTCACAGGAGTGGGCGGAGCCTAACGCCTACCTGCGCGTGAGTTCACCTGTTCGTAGTTCAGCCATGGGACAACCAGCAGCGACACTAGTAGCAGCTGCCGGCCAACATGTGCAGCGTCTCATGTGGACTGGTGCACCAGCGGAGGTGCAGTGGCATTACCTGTAGCCTCTATCACTGAAAAACTGCATCCGATCGTGCCAGAAACATCTGAAAACTGCTTTCGCAACAAAATCTAGTTACCGATTGCCAAAGGTGATCTGAGGCCGACGTATGGAACTTTCAAAATTAGCAAAAACAAACTACCGAATTTCAGACAAACTAGTGTCGTGGTTATCCTGTTGCCACGTTGAGCGAAAACTCCACATGAGGAAACCTGAGGCCTTTTGCAATCCGATCTTTGCCTTTTTGCCCGATTCAATTTCATTACCGGCTCAGAGTTACTCTGAATCTAGGTGAATGAGACCAGATCTCATTGTAGTCCAGAATATAAATTTGGCTGTAATTGAAAAGTAGCCGATCCGAGCGTGCCAAGAAAATAGCCCGAAGTACAGTAGTAGCAGTATTCTAGTTCAAGCCTCCCTACACCCACTGAGGGAACTGATTAACGAGAGCGAGAAACTAAATAATTTCGTGAAGCTTTGAACACATGCACGGGTCAACGGTCATGGGAATAGTAAGCAGAGAACTAAGGAAGAAAAGAAAGTGGCAGTAGGAGTACGAAGATGGAAGGAAGCAAACTGGGCACGAAAGTGAATCAAGGCCTAGCTAATGGCTAAGGTAACCTACAGGGGAGGTCACCTATAGGGTTCCCCTGGAGGCTCTGCTTCCCATTAACATAGGAATGGCGAAAAGGCAAAAACTACAGTAGCGGCCATAATAGTTCGGACACCTAACAATATAGCAAGAAATCATTATCTCCGAAAATTAGTAGAATACCCATTTCAAATTTGGCACGCATCAATTATTTTCCTGCATTGTGTCAAAATGTCACTGGTAAAGGAGAAATTAAACCAACAGTACAAACTAACAAATATCTAGCTTGAAAAATTGATCTTGACAAAATAGTTCGGACATATCTTATTCTAGATTTTTCTACACGTATCAACGAAGTTTCCAGAAAATACATTACGTCAATTGCTCCTAATAGGCTCCCAGTCAGTTTCTCTGCAACCTTGCCCTATCAACATGACAAGACGAGTGCCTACACCTGCTCCTGTCCGGGAGTTAATTGTCGAGTTGCGCCATGATGACCACATGTCACAATACGGGATATAGCCGAACACGTAAAGTGACCTAAAAGTGTGAGTGCCATACTAGCTAAGTACACCAAATTCATTTCTACCGCTGCAGGAATTTCTTCAGGAAGACTTCTAATTACCTCGAAAACCGATGACAATACTCTGGTCCGATTATCAAAGGATAGTTTTCAAACCGCTGCATCAATTTCTCGAGAAGTTAGCCAATCTCACGGAATACATGTATCGATGAAGACAGTTTCCTGTCGTCTGAAGGAAGTAGACTTGCACCCTCGTTCCCCAGCAGTCAAACCTTTGATAAGCAAGAAAAATAGGAATGCTCGCCTGAGCTTTGCATCGAAGCATGTCCTACGGACTGATGACTGGGCTAAGGTGTATTTTAGCGACGAGTCAAAGTTCAATTGGTTTGGTTCTGATGGCACGAGATTAGTTTATCGATCAGCTGGTGAACGACTGTCCAAAATTTGTGCAAAAGCAAGTGTGAAGTTTGGCGGAGGCAGCGTTATGGTGTGACATGTTCTCGGCAAGCGGTACGGGACCTCTTGTCCGATTGCAGGACAAGCTGCAAAGTGTAAAGAACTATTGCAGATGCATGTCGTACCTGTTCTCAACAGTTCAAGCCAGAATCCCGTCTTTATGCAGGATAACGCCCCTGCCACACGGCGAAAGTCGCAAAGTCCTTTCTACGGAAGTAGTGGACGTCATGTATTGGCCAGCTCAAAGCCCGGACATGAATCCCGATGAGAATGTTTGAAAAGTATTGGGAGAACGCACAATGAAGAGCAATCCAAAGTATATTGATTTGTGGACCTCTTTACAAGCAGAATGTGCAAAAATCACACCTGAAGCAGCCGTTTCATACAGTCATGTGGCAGTAGATGCCAAGCCGTTATTGACAGTAAAGTGTACCACACAAAGTACTAATGTTTTAAAACTATTTTCCATGTTTATTTTGTTGTGTATTCTTGTTTGATGCATTTAATTAAATGTTTTAAGGTTTGTTCGATCCTTTTTATCCACTCCAATTTTTCATAATTTGTTAGTTTGTAATTTGTTTAATTTCTCTCTTACAATTAACATTTTGCCAATGCAGATATGATATGTTACTTGATGTGTGCCAAATTTGAATGTGGTATTTTACCAATTTCCGAAGATATTAACAATTTCTTGATATATTGTCAAGTGTTCGAACCATTATGGCCGCTACTGGCTACTGTATACAGAGGATTAAAACAAGCTGAAAGTGAAATTGAGTGATGCATGGTAACTGAAAACTGCATGAGGGGCACAATTATAGACTATTATTAATTGCAAGTGTGGCTGAATGGAGAGACTCCCACTGCCAGCACGGACTGCATTATGCAACTGGCAATTACCTTCCCCGCTGGGTTCCGAGCGAGGTAACTAGTTTACCCACGTACAAGCGCAGGTACGATTGTTTCCCCGACACCTTCATTGGACCCTCCTGCGGGGTCAGTGAGGTGGTACGAGCACGCGCCCGTGGTTGACAAATAAGCCGTGCAGATCTACTGAGACAAGACTATGGAAACCGATCGAGTGTTTCACGCAAACCGACCGGACATCATCGTAAAAGACAAACGAGAAGTCGGCTAAACTGATCGACGTCTCAATCCCCTTCGACTCTAGAATCATCGACAAGGAAGCGGAGAAGACGGAAAAGTACCGGAACCTTGCCATCGAACTACAGAGACTGTGGCAGATGAAGGTCGATGTCGTTCCAGTGGTCATCGGAGCTCTGGGGGCAATGTCCAAGAATCTCAAGACTGCCCCGCCAGAGCTCAAGTGCGACCATCTCCACCCAGGAACCCTCCAGAAGAGCGCTCTGCTTGGAACTTCGCACTTCATTCGCAAAGTGCGCCGAGCCTTAGGTCGCGGGATGTGACCCGGCGCTTGAATGTAGAGCTGAACCGATCCAATTTGGGTCGTGAAATCTCTTCGATAATGATAGAAACCTTAAATCATGTTTGGTAAAATTTCACTGAAATATAATGGAAACTGTTTTTCTTGTAAAATATTGCTCTAGTATCATTTTCTGCTGCATAGAATTTATTTTACAATAATTTTCTTAAAGAATCTCGCAAGAAACCCAGATTTAATTCAACACTATGCTACATTATCTTTCTACGAACTGATCGGGTATTACTATTTTATCAGGTCCCAATCTTTCGTAAAAGTCTAGTTACACATAGTAAGACGATCGACACGTGGAACACATGCACAAGGAGGTTCCCACACTGGATCAACGCGCATAGGAACACTAAGTTGGAAAGAGGAAGAAGAGACAGAAGAATATCAGTGAGTACGAGATAGGAAAGAAGCAAAATGAGCACAAAAGAGCGAAGGCCTAGCTACCAGCAAAGCTAACCTACAGGGTACCGCTGGGTCTCTACATTGCAAATTTTCTTTGAAAGAGGTCGAGTAAGGCAAAAAGGAGCAATGAATAGAGAAATAAATCTACTCATCGCGATAGGATACCCGAAATGCAAGCTAGAGCTGCAGGCGCTCCCCAATGCTTATTTGGCTGGGTAACAAAACTGGTTCGCAGTTTTCTCCCGTTAATAACACTGCCGCTAAAATTTTGTCCTAGTTTAGGATTTGATTTGAAAAAATTCAACTTTTTACGTACAAGTTTCTGCTTCACTGCAAGTTCCGTTCAAGATATGCCGAGCCTTTTGAAAGTCGTGGCATATTTGACTGGCGACGAAGTTAATCCTTCCAGGCTGGACTTCCAGCAGGTTTTCTGGCTCTCACGAGCTGAGTTTGTTGAATTTATTCCACAAAATCAGCTACCCTTGCGATTTCAACAGCTCATTTCTGTTCCATAAAATGGAAATTTCAGGCTACTCGACGCGATTTTATTGTTGCGATCACCTGTAATAAGGTTTATTCTGGCGAAGCTACAGTTTCTGACTGGTCAATCAACGAAGGGGCAATTTCGAGCACCAATCGAACATGTCAGTTCCACAACCAGCTGTACGGCTTCAGCCGTTGAAATTAGCCATTTTGGGGACAGAGGGAACTCGGTACATGTAATCGGGAAACCATATAGACTGGTGAGAAGATTGCAGCGTAGTATAAAGCAACTTGCATACATATACTGCCCATGTATAGGGTCATTCTGAGGGTGATACTACGCTTAAGTTGCGTCACACGATCTATCACTTCAATCACAAACAAGAATTGACGAGCAAAAACGCAAACACTTCCCTCCTTTGTCCCAAAGGTAGCCACGAACACTTCTGGTCACCATACGCAAATTCAGCATTCCTTATCTATTAATCTATATTCCACTCTCACTTCATCGTTGTGCTATTTATTATAGTTGTAGAAGCTGACTGGCAGGAAAAACACTGGCGAATAGTATAGCTAAAAATTCACTTATAGGTTAGATGAGACATCCTCTGCGGAGAAGGCATTTTGAGGACGCTTGGGTTCGTGAGGCCCAAATATATTTGGCAGGGAAAGGGCACGAAAGCGTTACCAGAAGTGGATCAACGGGGCATGAGCAGCATATCGGGAAAGAATTCAAAGGATGAAGGATCAGCACTAATATGAAATTGGTATCAAGCAAAGAGCATGAAAGACGTCCCGAAGGCATAGCTAATGGCCAAAGTAGCCTACGGCGTTACCCAGAGGTCAGTGCTCCCCATAACCAGAGATATGCAAACCTAACTAACCTAACCCTATAGCCTATTGTCAATCCTGCGCTTCCAGGAGTGGTAAGGGGCCCATTCGCTACGCATGCCGCTGACTCCAACGTAAGCACATGCAAATCGGAGCTGCGACTTGGGTAAACTTTCCCAACACTGCGCATTGCACAAGCCCAACCTCCGTCCCACTGCAAGATCGCGTCAGCCGACAACACCAAGGAGGTTGAAGAGATGTTAAACCTCTGAAACTGAGCTCCGCCCACAAATATCGAGAAGATTCAATCAGTTCCAACTCCTAAGAAATTTGGCTTTAGTTGAAGCGTAAGCGACCCAACACAGACTACGCTAGTGGACAAGAGTTGGGAGTTTGCTCATCGAGTTTGAGTTGGCAGCATGTGTAGTGCGTGGGGCCCTCTACGGAAGCTACACCACTACAAACCGCGGGAGTTATGTGTATTTTGATCCATTCCTTTCATTCAAACTAAAATTTTTTCAGGATTTCTGGTTATTCTATAATCAAAAATACAATTATTCGACGGAAAGAAGACGTGTGCAAGTTTTCATTGATTTATTAAGCCAATAGTTTTACAATATTCAGTTCAAACTTCATTTTAACCGAATATGGACCCTACCCGCTACCTAGAAGTTTTTCTCTAGAGTTTAATCAGAACTGACGAAATTTATATGATCTGTTAATTGCGTATATAGAATAAACTGTATTCAGATCAAAGACTTGCGTTACAAACACTACAATGTTTAGGAATAGAGTGATATGCTACACCTAAAGCGCTCTCCTAGCAAATCAAAAGCATTCGTGAAGTCTAAAATTGTGTAGGGAATTTAACTTTTCGAATATGCTCCATATATTCGACGGCGTGAAGTTCTAAAAGACTTTTTGCTGGAAATTGAAATTGAAAAAAAAAATAAAGATTCCCTGTACTTAATATCCACAGTTGCTGATGCACGTGCTAGGGATAGGTCAGATTCCATTTATTTTCGCGTCGACAGCTTCCCCGCGACACTTCCCAAATATATCAGTAAGCAGAATTTACAAGGATGCCAAACTCAAGTGCCATGAGGGTTACAGACGCGAAAAAGAGTGGAACCTATGTGCCACAACCACAGGAATACAACAATAATGGCTCTACATGAAATACAGACAGCCAACCTCCCCGAATTAACACCAACTCACCAGACTAACAGAATGCAGCCCCGGTGCACTAGTAGTACAAGATACTTGTCGACGCCCGAAGCACCAAATAACCTAAACTGTCGAAGACCGCCGTCATTAATTTTCACGCAGTGTGCTGATTCTCTTCAGTCAAGTTTTAGGGGAAGAAAATTTGAAATGCCGTTAATTCGAAACTAGAACAGTGTGCCATATCTTGCAATTCTTTCAAGGAAGTATCAAGATGCAGCTCATAATTTGCCTGTTGTTTCCATAAGGTGAGCATTGTGTCTGCCTCCTGTGAAGAGAAAAAAAAGTTCGAAGCACCCAACCGCTCGTCTTCTTGCCCATGGTAAAAACTTGAGCTATGTGATCTTCAAAAGCGGCATTATCATGGCTTCCCACCCCAGGGTCCCTAGAAATTCACCTCCTCTCGATTTCGCTCCCATCTCTCGTCGTGTAGGATGTATATACAGCAAGTGAGAAGTTTCTTCCGATCGTAAAAGTTGAAATTTTGATTCGTTGATGGTCATGTTGTGAACCGATTTCCAGTGGAAGATGTTGGGTAGATCTAGTTGCACATTCTGTACGTCTGCCATTGATTGTACCGCTGCTAATATCCGTGGGTCATCAGCGAACGTTGAGGGAACGGCAAACTTGCATTGGTGCTCCATATCATTTATCTTGATGAGAAAGAGTATTGGATCAAGCACAGTGCCTTGTGTTACTCCATTGAGTACTGGCTGTCGCTTGTAACCTTTACTATTTATAATTACAATTTGGGTTCGTTTTGTCAGGAAAGCTTCGATCCATCTAATTCATTTTCCACGGATGCCCATGTTGAAGAGTTTGACTAGTAGTATTCCATGGTCTACTTTATCGAAAACTTTGGCAAAATCTGAATATACATTTTTGCCTTGGCATAGTAGGTCTAGAATCGAGTCAATAATGCTCAGGCAGCTGCGAAGTAGTTGAACGTTTATTGAGAAAAAAAAGCTATGTTGATTTGATGTAAGCAGGTTATTGCGTTCTAAATGATGTACTTCTTTCCTTAACACCCTCTCAAACGTCTTCACTGGATATAATAATAAGTACTTGTGAAAATTTATATTAATTATAGTGTTTTAATGATGATTTATTGTTTAGAAAATATGCGGAGTTTTCCGTTTTATTGCCCTATAATTTTATAACAGTTTCATTGTGATCGTCGTCAACGGAAAGAAACTCAATTTTAGCAATACTAGATCAATCTGTAGAGCATTGTGAAATAAAATGTTGATTAAATAAGTTCGCATGTTGTTCAAGAGTATAAAAGGTATGTTTCTGAAAATTAGATGTATATCTGTTCATAAAATTTTCATTGCGATGAGAGGTGATTACAGTACTTGTAAAAGAGAAGTTTATATTGGGAGGTCTTAGTTCTTTCGTTTGCAAGCTTGTTTTTAAGATTTAATTGGTGACCATTCCCTTCATTTCTGAATATCTATATACCATTGGAGTTGGTACTATTGCTTGATGTTTTTACCATTCTTATCCAGTTTTAAACCGATTTCAAACGTTATTTGTCTCAACGCATCTGCTCATCCACTCGTCCGTATGTGCTGTAGAAATAACAGAAAAGTACACTGTTTCTGAGTTTTATTTCACTCCAAATTAGAAGAGATATTCGTAATTTGCCTAGTGACACTTGCAGCAAAAAATGATTAAAATTATTTTGGCGGCTATCATCTTAATAATATTTGTGACGCATACATTGTTATGGCGACAACTACGCTATAAAGCAGTCAGTCGAGTGGATGAGCGAATACGTTGAGATGAATGTCATGTGAACTCAGCTCTACAATTATAAAGTTACCGCCAGACCAGTACTTTGTAAATACTGCTGCAATGGTTACAGTCAGGTTGATAAACAACAGTGTTGCGATTGCATAGTGATAACAGTATTGTTTACTATAATTGTACTTTGAGGTAAAAGTGTTTGTAGGTTTACTGGCACTCTGGATCTTAGGATATTTGGGAACTCATGAGATGTTACGTATAGCTTCTCTGATAAATCGCGCTGCTGAGATAATAATTCATTATTAATTTTATTTCTACATTTCTTGCGCTCAGTGATAATCTTGTAAACGATTCTATTGAAATAATCATTCCCGTTAGTAATCTTTTCTGTTTATGACCACGAGTAACGACTCTCTTTACTCTGTTGCTCTTTTAACTCTATTCACCATGTTGGTCTCCTTAGCAATTTCTCTACATACTGTAGTTCAGTCGTCCTTTACTAAAAGAGGAGAACCCCAAACCGTAGATGAAACGCTTTCTCTGCCAAGCGCATTTGAACATTTGTTTTGTTTCTTTTGATTACTGGTTAGAAGCCAAAAATTACTTGCATATTTGACAGTATACGTCGCATCATTCACGTCTACCCTAAGTACGCATCTAAATATTAATTAAAGCATCCAATTCAACTGTAAGAGTTATCGCTTCACAAAAAATAAATAATAATAATAAAATATCACGGCTAAGTAACCTGAATGTCAACAGTCATACCCTCACCACTGGATGGTCATACAAATTCAGGAGAACACAGACCATCAAAGATAGTCTACGGGTTTTGATACAGACATTTAAGTATCTTCCACCTGGCTATGGCAACAACCACGTGATCTCCTCTCTGGTTGCCGTTGGCTCCTTTGAGCTTTTCCGCCTTCCATGCGCATTTCCTCGCGTGAGGGTTCCCAACTTCTCATGGCTCATACGAACGCCAAGCGGCAGCCGGTGGATGATGAGAAGGGATAAAAATTTTACCGCCTGTAGTTGACGCTGCCACAGTACAGAGAAGGGGGAGTACTATCGCAAAATTAGCGCGCTTGTGACGTATGCAGCAGTGAGTCAATCAAAAGTACCACAGCTTCTCAGTCAGCATTCAAGAGCAGAGGTGAGAGGTTGCGTCGTACACAACTCTCGGCAATGCTACTATACGCTCAGGGAAAACTGTACAATAAACTAGCTAGTACAATGAAATGATGCTAAATAGATACACTACTGTCCACAATAGTGTCTCATTAACTGAGATAAGCACGAAACGTTTTTTTTTTTTGCATATTTTATTCTGAAAACAGTTCGGAGAGCGATTGCACTGGGGACCATGCCAGCTGTGCATTGCCCATGATGTCGTGACACTAATAACACTGCATGCAAGTGTTAGTGACACGGAGCAGTCAGCTGGGTGTGACCGTGCCAACCCCCCTCCCCCAGTTTGCTTTTACTCCCCCTTTTCTGTACTGTGACGCTGCATCGGTCGCCTCTTATGGCACGTGCAGGACAGGAGTGGAATTCTAACGGCCCCGCTCTAGGGCGGGAGTTTTAAGTTATGCAAGGAGGACATCTGTCTAGTTGGCCAGAAGTGACGGTGAGGCCTTTTCGCTCGTGCACGTTTTCCATCACAAGCGGGTGGATTCCAGTGATGTGAGAAGCAATACTGTAGAGCTGGCCGTGCTCTACTTCAAGTTACTGCCTAACAAATCTGATATTTCTGCTACGTGGTGTTGAGGGAGAAGGCCGAATAGTGATCTTGTTCATTTGTAATTGAAATAAATTTAAAGACTTACAATGCTATGCTAGCCAAAGGATGTTATGGGCAGGAAATAGAGAACCTAACAGAAAGCAGTGCTGCCAAGCGTACTCGATGAAATAAAGACATAAATGGAGTAGCAGGTCGGAATAACGGCTTTGTTTGCCAGGAGAAATTGCGAACATTGTTAACTTATGCCGTATGTACTAGAATAATTCTCTGGCGTTAAAATACCAATAGCCATGTTCTTCATATTCTACGTGAGGGCGTTGGTGATTGTGGACGATATGCTTTGCTGCAAGGACTGTGATAGATAGGGGTTGCACTCGAGATTTGATAATTTTTTAAGTTAGGCATAGACTAAAGACACGATCGTAGAGTCGCTCTGGTTTCTTCTCAACCCATTCCCACAAAAAACTTCCTAGGCTTCGTAGAGTTTCCTTGCCGCACCGCACGTAAGGCCGCGTCTACACGATCCATCTTTTCGTCGAAGATTGTGTTCGCGGAACGATTTTGATTGACAAACACACGCGGCGAGCCCTGGAAGTTTATGTTTTTTGTTAGCAAACAGTGCTGGAAAACTTCACTACGAACACGCGGGAGAATGTCAAATAAAAAGTTCGACAATTATATTTCGCTATGTGAATATACAGCATGTATGTGGCTTCATTATATTATTTAGTAATTAAAGCATCTTTTTCAATTTAAATTAACTCGCAGAGTGAATCTTTTTTATGTTTGATTCAAACTTCTGCACAGTGGGAAGCATTTGGCAACTACTGTATACAGTATGTTGCCATTTACTAATAACTGTACAATATTCGTCTAGTTACATGTTTCTTCTGCTTTTCATTATTAAGAGCACGATTTATGTTTTAAGTGAAGAAACGGATATACAGAGTGTGAATTGCAATGGAAATTAAGGACATTGATTAATAAACAACAATAAAATAATAATAATAAATAAAGAAAATAAATTAATTAATAAAAATTTCCGACTGTGAAGGGATGCCGGTAAGTGAATTTTTAGCTATACATTTTGCCAGTATAAATGAAGTTCTTCCAGCCAATCAACTTCTACAACTATAATAAATATCACGACGATAAAGTGAGGTTGGATTATAGATTAATAGTTATGGAATGATGAACTTGCATATGGTGACCTACAGTAGAAGTGTTCGTGTCTACCGTTGGGACAAAGAAGGGAAGTGTTTCGTTTTTGCTCGTCGATTCTTGTGTTTGTGATTGATGAAGTGATAGATCGTGTAGACGCGACTTAAGCGTAATATCACCCTCAGAATGACCCCATACATGGGCAGTAATGTGTAAGTTGCTTTATACTACGCTGCAATCTTCTCACCAGTCTATATGGTTTCCCGATTACATGTAGAAGTCCACTCTGTCCCCAAAATAGCTCATTTCAACGGCTGAAGCCGTACAGCTAGTTGTAAAACTGATATGTTCGATTGGTGCTCGAAATTGCAGTTTCGATGATTGACTTGTCAGAAACTGTAGCTTCGCCATAATAAACCTTATTACAGGTGATCGCAACAATAAAATTACGTCGAGCAGCCTGAAATTTCCATTTTACGGAGCAGGAATGAGCTATTGAAATCTGAAGGGTAGCCAATTTAGTGGAGTCAATTCAACAAACGCAACTCGTGAGAGCCAGGACACCTGCTGGAAGTCCAGCCTGGAAGGGTTAATTTCGTCGCCCAGTCAAATATGCCATAGGACGTTCAAAAGGCTGGCATATCCTGAACGGAACTTGCAGTGAAGCAGAAACTTGTACGTAATAAAGTTGAATTTTTTGAACCAAATCCTAAACTAGGGCAAAATTTTAGGGCACAGTGTTATTAACGGGAGAAAATTGCGAAAAAGTTTTATTGTTAACCAGCCATATAGGCATTAAGCAGCGCCTGCAGCTCTAGCTTGCATTTAGGGTAATCCTTTCGCGATGAGTAGATTTATTTCTCAATACATTGCTCCTTTTTGCCTTACTCGGCCTCTTTCAAAGTGTATTTGCAATGTAGAGACCCAGCGGTACCATGTAGGTTACCTTAGCCGGTAGCTAAGCCTTCGCTACGTCTGTCTTTTGTGCTCATTTTGCTTCCTTCCTATCTCATACTCCGACTGATAATTCTTCTGTCCTTCCTCTTCTTTCCGATTTGCTGATCCTATGCGCGTTGATCCTGCGTGGAAACATCCTTGTGCATGTGTTCCATCCACGTGTCTATCATCTTACCATATATAACTCTCGACTTTTACGAGAGATTGGGACCTGATAAAATCGCTATACTCGAGATCAGCTCGTAAAAATCGATAATGTAGCATAGTGTAGTCAAATGAAATCTGGGTTTCCTTGCGAGATTCTCGAAGATAAATGTTGAAAAATAGTAAATTTTTCTATGCATCAAAAAATGATACGAGAGCAATATTTTACAAGAAGAACAACGTTTGAATTAAATTTCAGTGAAATTTTACCAAACATAAATCCAAGGTTTTTAATATTAGTAGTATCGGGGGAATTTCACGACGCAAATTGAATCGGTTGAGTGATGTTCAGTTCTACACTCTGGCGCCGGGTCACATCCCGCGACCTAAGGCTTAGAGCACTTTGCGAATGATGTGCGCTGTTCCAAGCAGAGCGCTCTTCTGGAGGGTTCCTGGTGGAGATGGCCGCACTTGAGCTCTCGCAGGGCAGTCAGTCTTGGGATTCTTGGACATTGCCCCCAGAACTCCGATGACCACTTGAACGACGTTCACCTTCATCTACCACAGTCTCTGGAGTTCGATGGCAAGGTCACGGTACTTTTCCTTCTTCTCCGCTTCCTTGTCCACGATTCTGGAGTCGAAAGGGATTAAAATGTCGATCAGTCGGGTCGACTTTTCCTGTTTGTCTTTTACGACGATGTCCGGTCGGTTGGCATGAAATACTCGGTCGGTTTCCATCCTCTTGTCCCAATAGATCTGCACGGCTTCGTTTTCAACCACGGGCGCGGGTTCGTGCTCGTACCACCTCTCACTGACCAGGAAGTTATGGATCCGCAGGAGGGTCCAGTGAAGGTGTCGAACAATTCTAACGTGCTTGCGCTTGTACTCCTTATGCGCAAGCACTCAGCATTCGCTTATCGCGTGGTTGGTGGTTTCATCTGAGCTCCTGCATATTCTACAGGTGCTAGAGACGTTTCTCTTGTCGATCTTGTTTTGGATGTACCTGGTTCTGAGAGTATGCTCTTGAGCTGCCAGGATGGTGCCTTCTGTTTCCCGTTTCAGCTCACCCCTCAGAAGCCAGTTCCAAGGGTCTGGTACGATTTTTTCCTGAACAGCTTCGAGGTACTGGCCGTACATCTTCATGCTCTTCCATTTGTTAGTTCGATCGAGGCGTCGTCGCTGTTTGAACTGGTTAGCCGTTTCGGTCTCTTTCAGCAACTTCGTCTCGACTAAGCAGCGTGCCCACAAGTCGTCGCTCTCTCTGAAGTATTGGGAGAGAGTGCGTTTTTCCGCTTCAACGCAGTCCTCGATGCTGATGAGGCCACGACCCCCCTCTTTTCTGTTAATGTAAAGTCTGTCTACGCACGATCTTGTGTGCAGAGCTCGATAGATGTTCATGAGCTTTCGAGTCTTGATGTCCATGTCGGTGCTGTCCTTCTTGGTTCAGTTAATAATACCAGCAGAGTAACGGACTACGGGGATGGCCCAGGTGTTAATGACCTTGATGGTGTTGCCCCCATTGAGGTGTGATTTCAGGATGAGCCGGAGTCGGGTGAGGTACTCCTTCCGAATGGAAACTTTCATCTTTCTGTATAGAGTGGTGTTATACTCCATGACACCCAGGTACTTGTAACCTGACTCCTCGATATCCTTGATGGTACCTTCTTCGATGGTGATTCCCTCAGACGCAGTAACCTCTCCTCGTTCGATGTTAAGGACTCTGCACTTACTGATGCCGAACTGCATTTTGATGTCTTGGGAGTACTGATGGACTATATTAAGGAACTGCTCTACTTGGTCCTTTGATTTGGCGTAGAGCTTCAGGCCGTCCATGTAATGCAGGTGGTTGAGCTTCATGGTACGGCTATAGTTGTAGCCCGAGTCGGCCTTGTTCAGGGTGTCGGAGAGGGGGATCATGGTCAGG
>LQNS02277275.1:2434871-2446330 GCA_001587735.2 Parhyale hawaiensis | reverse complement strand
GGGAAAAATGAGGAAGCCAGCGGGGGTTTTCCTGAAGGGCTAACTTACTGCCGTCATTTATCGCACACGTGCACCAGTCATTTAATAACCCAATATGCCGTCATTTACAATGACGGCTCGGAACACTAGTACATTTTATAATACTAATTTTTGAGAATCATACTTAATGTCCGGACACAAAAACTGTCTTACCCATAACATGACCCTAAAATATACAAAAGTTGTCGTCGGTGTCACCCGGTGTTACCCAACCTGTGTCGCACTGGATGCCAGTGTAACACAGGTGACACAGAAGGCCTGATTGCAACACGCTTCATGATGGGCGTAGTTCGAATGTGTTGCAGAGACTTCCTGGCTTCAGCTTGATATAGGCTTAGTATACACAAGTAAATTCCTCTTTAAACTCAATTATTAGCGAAAACAGTCTAACACGGGCAGGGAAAACCATTGTAGTAGCAAGATGATGTTAAGCCAACAAAAATCTCTATTTTAAGGAATAAATTTGAGGGTTTTTTTAATTGGGGATACAAAATGAAGCTTCCGAGGCTGGACTTGTTAAAAATTTTAAGCAGGTGCGCTGGCTTCCAGCCCTTTCAGGTATTGGTCCTCAATCGGCCACAATCAAGATGTCCAGAAACCTAATCTTTCTCCGCAAAATAGATTTTTGAGCAAACTCGGCATAATTGAGTTACTTGTAACACCTGCAACACTATTCTAAGGGACAAATCCAGAGCTTCTGTCAGGAGTTTTGGATCAGTCAAGCTTAGAGAGCTTAACTTCGACACCCACTTCAACAGGCCTAGAGCAAGGATTATGAAACTAGCAGGTTAACCCACGGGGCGGAGCCAAGCTGCACTGCATCATAGGAAATATGCTCGTGACGTCATAAAAGTTAATACGTATATCAGTACCTATTTTGAGTCGTTTCTTCATCATTTCATTTGGCCTCCTGAGTGTTCTACATGTCCTACAATCTTTATAGTTGCACAAAAGCATGCATGAAGATATCTACGAACTTTTTTTTAGCTCTCTGAAGGATAAATTTTATCATTATTTAGCTGTTTTTTCCGTAACAGGCACGCACCCAGCAGGAGAGTGTCTGTAAATCGTTTGCCTAACCTGTGCCGTCGCGCACGCCTCAACATATCCGCCTCTCCTTATTATAAAAAATACAGCATCATTGGAAAAATAATGGATTTAACATGGGCCATTTTCAACGTCATTCCATAAGACAGTTTCGGTATGAGGAATACAGTTAGTTATTTTTTCGCAAGTTGACGCAAGTCTGACGCCACCCTTCTGTTATACTGCTGTAACGCGCGCAGCGTATAACCGCTGATGTCATTCATCCAAATTTACAGAGCAATTGTATGGTTTCTGAACGTTTCATATACACTTTTACTCTAATATTACGTCGCCGTAATGAAAGTAAATAGTTTCTTTGGTCAGAAACAACTTGTGCAGTATTCAAATACCGCATATTGGGTAGGCGTGGCGGCAACTTGCGCTACTACGGGCAGGAGAGCAAGGCAAAGTATAGTAGGAGACACTCAAGTGGTCTGAATCTTTTGTGTCCTTCCTAACGAGAGACGCGAGACCAGAAACGTCCCGCATTCCAAGTCGGCTATCTCGATCGACAGCCCACCTCATGGGACGGAGAGATGAAAGAAGAGAACCTACCTAACTTTACAAAACTAATCCCGTCTGCAGGAACTGCGGCCAGATGCTACGAAAGCACTCCGGACGCTTGGGTGCTTGATGCCCAAACATAGTGGCAGGGAAAGGGCCCGCCAGAATATGCCCCTGAGGGAAACTTTTTGAGTTAATGCGTAACAAACGGTTATGACAAACACAACTCATAGAAACTAATCAGCCGATCTGCACTAAAATTCAATCCTGCATGTCTTTTAGCATTACTAACACTTCCTGTAAGTTTCATCAAGATTCACTCAAAAAAAAAAAAAAAAAAAAGAGTTGCTGTACCAACAAACAAAATCAAACGCAGCAACAAACATACGAACAGATTACAAAAATTTGGCCATTTTTTCAAGATAAACTCAACAGCTCTTGTAAATTTCCTAGAATCCGTCCATAATTTTCTGAGTTATGGCATTGAGAAAAGTCAGGTAGGCAAACAAGCTAGTGGACGGATCTTCACCAAAAGTTAATCATCTTTTTCTCCTTAGATACCAAACAATCCCTGTATATTTCATTAAAATCCGTTCTAACTTTTTGAGTTATCTTGGTGACAGACAGAAACACAGGCACACAAGACACACAAACTCGTCGGAAACAATCTCCTTGGCTGAGGTTATAATTTTCTCTATTTTATGAGCATATTTCTTCAAGAAAAAGAATTACTTTATTTTACGAGAATAAAAACATGCTCTAACGGTAAAATATGTTCAAGAACATTATTTGATACATTAAGCATATTGTCACAGCCCTACCCGTGATGCACTACAGCTTTGCCCCCCCCCCTTGGGTTAACCTGTTGGTCTTTTAATCCTTGGACATCTATTTCACGGAAGTATCACAGGTAACTGATTCAATGTCAACAACTGAAACTTGAATCAGCAAGTCAACGCTCGGGCAGCTGTCTCAAGATTCGGACCAAGTTAGCCTAATTTCTCTGCGCAGTCGAATGCGTTCCAAGTCAGTGATTACCAGTCTGTCTTCGACACTTTGTCAAGTTTGCACTCATGCTTACTAACGCGATCGCTTATCCACTTTCCCGAATGTGTAACCGAGCCACTGAAATAACAAAAGTACCCCGTTTGAGTTTTTTATCGCGGTAAATTTCAAGAGATATCCATACTATGCCTAGAGACTCCTGCAGAGGAGACCGATATAACTAAACATTTCAATAGCTTTTTTAGTGTTCACGAAGGTATGCTGACAACGCTACAAAGCCTTCACTTTTGTGAATGGGTGGACGCGTTGAAATTTATCATTGTGTACTTTACTCCTCCGAGCGTGTTCCAGTTACAAACTTTCCACTTTTAAAACGAGGGACAACAGCCCAGTTTCGATAGTCTGACATAGACGACGCTCTAAAACCGTTCAGTTCTCTACATTGCAAATATGCTTTGGAAAAGGCAGAGCAAGACAAGAAGAGCAATGAGTTTTTCAAGTTTTGTGCAACAATACTTTTGTTAACGGACCATTCAAAATTTAAGAAAGATCTGAAGGCGCTGCCTTATGCCTTTATATAGGGATTGCTCACAATAAAACAGTTCTTCAGTTATCTCTAGTCACCAACTCTTGCCTGCGCATGTAAAATTTAGCCGTAGTTTAGAGTTTCGCTGAAATATCCACACTTCCTGCACACGAGTTCATGAACCTTTCCAGGATTCTTTCAGGACATGCTAGGGCGTTCTGTAAGTCTAATACGACTGGGCGCCGAAATTAACCTTGCATGCACAACTCCTAGGAGTTTCTTTCATTTTCTTCATAAATTTGGCTTTTCTTCAGATTTCGAAAGCTCATTTTTCCTCTGTAAAATGGAAATTCTAAGAGACTAATTCGTTGTATTGTTGCGAACACTTTTAATGGGATCTAGAACAGCCAAGCAAAGCTTCTGCGTAGTTCCGAACAAGTCAAGCCTCGAAGGTTTACTTTCGAGGGCAAATCGAACATACCCATAAGTTGTGTTCGGTTGAGACATCGCCGCTTAATCTAGACTTTCACTTTACTGCTTTTAGGACTTCAACCGTAAAATATCAACCCAAGCCGTTCTTTCTCTAGCAAAACCTGTCCTACGTTCCTAGCATAAAAAGTTAAGCATCGTAGAAGTAAATCCCACAATTTTTTATTCGTAAGCTGCAACAAAGTCGTTACATAAGATCTGGTTGGAAGTATGAAACTGGCTCAGCATTATTATTATTATTATTAGGCTAGCGTGATCTAGTGGATGCTACACAGTTGGCAGTATATAATCTGAACACAACACTGGTCCGCGCAAGTGACTTTTCATTCCATCGTTCTATGGTAATGGTAATTGAGCACATGGTGCCAGAGTAATTTGCTTCAGGTAATGTTCAAATAAGTTTTTTTTTGTATATTTGTTTTGCCGTCTTACAAGTAATCGTTTTCAAATCTTAACTTGCAAATTTTTTTGTTCGTGTTAGTTAATTCACCGAAATCAAAAGAAATTAATTTTCAATGCTACAATTGTAGCACACTAGGGCTAAGTCAGGTGGAATGGCTTAAAAATCAAAACTCTCCGGAGCGCGCGGGTTGGCGCGAGGCCTCAACTCACGTCAGTGGCGAAAAAAACTCTCAGAATCTAGTACCAGCTCGATATAAGTTATGCACATCAAGTTTATGTAATCGAGCATGATTAGCTTCACTGTACGTTTTCTGCCGTGTGAGTGAGCAGTTTCGAGAGCAGAGTGGAATTCTGTATGCAGCTAAAGAACCACATCTGTCGAGACTGGACCGTTGCGAAAGTCGCAGCGCAGTATAAAGTTACCTATATATTACTGCTTCTGTATGAAGCTTTGGTGAGGATCTCAAGTTGTCACTACGCTTACATGCGGCCGAAACCCCAAGGAAGTCCTCAGTGAAGATTGGTGGAGAAGAAACTAGGGAAACTATCTTTTACAGTCTATGCCTAACTATATTGAATGATTAAATTTTGATATCAACCCCCTGTCGCGGTTTCACTACGAAATTCTGCCTTGTACGTCCCTGTACATTCGAATTTCTGCCTCTAAAAATTGGTGGTGAGCAAATTTGAAAATTAAAACTACATTCTTTTATTCATTTTATTACATCACCCTCAAATGGCGAGTCCAGTGTTAAAAAACAGCATGGTCGCGTGCAAACCAGCGAGCGGTCCAAGATAAAAGGTTAAAATTACCAACAGACCGCAGAAGGCGCCTGTATAGTATACAAGCAGCAGGAGGGCGATGGGAAGTTAGAAGCGCTGAAGCTACACCTCTGGTGGCATCGCATGGCCGGCCCTGGTACACAGGTGTATCCATTTCCTCCAAGAAGCGAAGGTGAGCCTGGCGGCGATAGCCAAGACGAGAAAGACCATCAGTGCGGCCACGCTTGAGTTCATGGTTGCAGATTGCCGGTGAGTGAATCCTGCCGGTAGAATTTTACACAAATTTAGTAAAGTGAGAAGTCCAGGACTAAATTAGCGGTTCGAAGGACAATATAGGGGTGCAGAGCAAAGATTTTAAAAAGTGGAATTTATTGGGAATAAATTTCAACTTTCCTGAATTTCACTGGCTCGTCGTAGGTAGTACCGTAACTGCTTTGTTGTCGCTCGAAGTCTACACGGGCTTTTTTGCTGCAGCCTCAAGTTCGTTCTGATAGTCTACCATAGCACTAATTTTCTAATTCACATAGGAAACTATACTCAAGCTCATAATTATCTGTGTTCAATTCCTCGATAGTCACGTACACGAAATAAATAGTTTAGAACGAAGCTGCAGAGTATTGCATGGTGAAAAGCTATTGTCCACATTTCAGGGAATATTCTGTCCTCCTGAACTCTGCTCCCAGAATTTACCTGCAAAAATTAAGTTTGGGACATACCAATTTCAATTTTCGAAATTAAAACTAGAAACACGGTTTCTCAGTGCTAGTTCGATCCGTCATATAAACCTTTAAATCTTCGTTTCAGCAACGAATTTATGTATTTTGTCATAAAATCTACGTTCAAGCCTACCGGAAAATGGTAGCCATGTTTCTCTTTCGCTATGAACACAAAACCTTTACAGCGGCGTATAAAACTGCAAATATGCAATCTTTAGTATTCTGCTTTAAAAATACCAAAGCCTAATTAGAACAAGCTAGCCTCCATCGAGTACTTCGGTTTTACAGTTCGTCGTCAGCTCTTTCAAAACTATTTTCGTTGACACTGCACAGTTAAATATCCACCTTTCAATTTTATTGACCTGTTCCTTGGGAGCCTTAATACGTTACACGCATACTTAGAAGCGTCGTAGACCCGCGCTCGTTCACTTAAAGTAAATTTAAATGCCTCCAAAAACCTTTGATGGCAAGAACTGCTTAGCTCTTTGGCGGTTATGGCAATTCAAATGCCCCTGCTTGCGTTCTTGCAACAGATTGAACAAAATTTGTGAGTTACCTTCAGACCTGGGTAATTTCTGGATATATATACTCTGCTTTTTATTCAGAAGTCCCCATAAACAGGGATAGATACAAGATACTTTTCCTCCCATGAAAAGTTCATTTTTCGTATTAGAAATCGTTTTCTTCGTTAATTGCTGAATTAATCTGCATATTAAGGATATTTCAGAAAATTCACTTCATGTTCACTTTGCGCTACAAAATCTTAGTAAAGTCTACGATATCACTTCCATTGAAAAGTTTAATTCTCCTCATAGATAATAACCGAACTATTCAACGTGTCCAGGTAATTTCATAACATCCGGTAATGAATGCTTTCTCCAAAACCACTGCTCTTACGACTCTTTACAAAATAATTTCAATACCGGGGCCACATATGCACTTCTACGCGAAAACTGGTTGCTAGGATGGGCAGCTCTAGTGTCATTTCTATACATATTCAAATTCGGTAGCATCGATACCATGGAATAAATAACGTCCGAGTCTCGCATCTATGCATCAAGCTGTTCGTTTAAATGCCTAGTGTGGCCCCGGCATAATGCACACGCCTGATTATATCTTTGTATTGTCAGTGCATTTACAATTCCAGGCTAAATTATTACACGCGACCTGATATCGTCCCTACTAAAAAATTTAGATACGGATCTGGATAGAAGGCTATTTCGAACTTCATAGAATTTACCATAGTTCGCGTTCTCATTTTCGTGACGTCTAGACTGAACCTTGTACGTGAGGAGGCCTGTGCTTGACTGGAGACCTCTGCCATTTGAAGCTCAATCTCAATAGGTTATAAAGTCCTAACGAAGTTTCCAGTATTCCAATTCCAATTTTACTAATCGCGAAGTAAATTAATACAGTAAAACTACAGTAAACATTTAAAACTCTTTGTATATATGGACATTCTCATCATAGCCCTTTAATGAAAATTCTGTGAAACTATGCACTGGATAGTTAGAACTGCTCTCGTATTCAGATATCCTGCTGAATCAAGTTACAGCCGCCAAATTATTGGAGTAAACTAGAAATTATTCAACTACATATTTGCTACCAACTTCAGCTCTGAAAATCAAGCTCACGTTACCACATCTGATTTTGTAAGCTTTGAAGTATGTAGGATTATACCCATGAGTAATTTAATCAAATCTTCTACCGTTTCTGTTTATACAAAAACATTTCAAACATGTTCAGAACTTTTCATCAGACGAGACGGTATTTGACTGCTCACTCAAATTAGCTATCGAGGCTGACTGCTAATCGATTAGACTGATAAAATCTATCCCAGGCGACAGAGCGACCTCACGCTAAGAGTCAATATTCTCTGTAAGGCAGTTCCAGCAAGAGAATCTTGCTTAGCTTGATATCTAACTGCGGTGTATTATAATTTTATGCGCAAGTCTAATTACGTAAAATTAGGCAAAATAAATTCTACTAGTTATCATAGGACAGCGATTGTGTGCGCTTCAGTAAATGCGCATTTCTCAGAATCAAGGACTTGTCATTATTTACTATCGCTTCAGACTGACATTAAATTATCAAGGGCTCCTCTCAATTTACGAGCAGCCTCATTTGCGTGGGTTGGATAGTGCAGTATCTTGTGGTTTAACGATATCCGTTGCCAATTATTTTCAGCTGCTAGAGCGCCAAAGCGGTACAAAGTCTTTTGCAGCTTTTTATAAAGCTATGAATGATTTGAAATCCTTCTTCCCCATAAATTAGACTGGCTCATAAAAAATTGAGGATTTCTCTATGAAACTGGCATGGAATTTTTCAGTTTGTATGCTAGAATAAAAACAGTTTTGGAATCGATCCATTCTCCACAAACTTGCACTCAAGGTAGAGATTTTGCATTTTCTACCTCCTTTTTTGAAGATACTAATTGGTAGCGTAAACTTTTATTTTGAAGATAATTATAGTCACTTGTGAAATTTCTATATCAAAAAAGAAAACTAGGTAGAAAATGAACAATTTAAGTATAAGTTTGTGAAAAATGGTGTAATTGCTACCAAACTGCGTTTTCATTCTAGCATAAAAACTTAGAACTTAGAACTTTCATGGGAGCTTTCCAAAAATTAGAAAAATGCAAGTTTAACCTGAAATTCGATGGTAAAAAGAAAACTAAAAAACCGGAAAATTTCCATGGAACGATAAATTTTTTTTCTCCGATTTTACCTATTTGATGAAAATTCCTTGCAATCAGACTAAAAAAAATTAAAATGCAGAATTCCCCCTTGAGGCTGGCCAGATTTATGGTAAACAAATCAATAATACGCTGGATTGGTCAAAAAGGCCTTTCAAAATCCACCAATTTCACACAAATATTATTTTTGTTTTCTTTCAGGAGAAAAGTGGTACAAGTAAAAGAAATCGAGGCAGCACTTCAACAAAGCGTGCATATTGCAAGTTTTAGGGCATGTTCGATTGGGCTCCAAAACTAAAACCTTCAAGACTCCTGTTCTGCAAACTTTTCTGATTTGTCAGTTTGAATCTTTAGATAAGTGTATAAGCTTGCTCAAAACTATGTGGAGCAACAGTGGGCTACTGTTAGTATAACAGTCTATGCCCAATACTAAATTCGACAGGTCAAAGAGAGCCCACCTGCTCGAAGTATGGAAAGTTTCCATTTAGGCGCACAAATTAAGCATTTAGCGTCTTGCTTACCGATCACTGCCAGGTAGACGGCACACCCCAAGCACCCTGCTATTGGCAACCAAAGCATGAGAGTATCGGCGAGGCAATCCAGGTTTTTTTTGCCGTTTCCAGCAACGCCTCCGTTCTTCCTCGTCAACGGCCTCCATCATCTGGAATAATTTCAACTTTACGGCGTACAATAACAGAATTTAGCAACAAATTTCCTGAGCCGCCAGAGCTTCAGCGAAGACTTTCTAGTTAAGAAAATGAGAACTTACCTAAGTTTGATCCGTGTATCAGACACGGCCTTTTCCGCGAGAAAATATTACAATGAGACAACAAAACAAATCTTTGTATGAAGGGAACTAACTCACTATGCTAAAAGCGACGAACAACAATTTACACAAATTATTATCCCATTCTAACTTCATCCGTCGCTCATTTATAATAAAGTCTACGAGAACGGGCAGGCGGTTATGAGAGCACTGTAGCTCAGAGACCTGACCAGCAGTTACCGTATCTGAGCGCAACTGCAGCTACCCAGCAAAAGCTCAAGTCCTCAACCGAATATAAAGCGCTTGGTAAAATATCAAACTTAATATTACGCCATGGAGGCTCATCCTAAGAACTGTTTCGATCAGGCCTTCGGTGTCACCCGTGCTACCCCGGCTTCCTCTGCACCACATTAAGTCGTAAAAGTATGTATTTGAAAATATCTTTCCATCCAACAGAAAAAGTTCACAGTACTCCAAATTTCACCATATCCACAAAGTCCACGAAGTCCACCAAGTGCACAAAAGCAACCTACTTAAAAAGGCCCGTGGCCAGGCCTTCACTAATAACCCGGGAATTCCCAGGTTCGTATCCCGGATACGGTTTGGCAAAAAAAAAAAGTTTAGTGCCTTGAAATTTATTTTTTTTTTCAGTATTAGATAAGGGAAAAATAAGGCTTCGGACAGACGGAGAGACTGACGGACAGACTGCTCTTTTATTATAGTAACCCTGTGAGACACCGATGGCAACCTCAAAACATTGTGGGGTTATGATCTGGGTAAAACTGCCTACGATAAAAATTTCACTTTCACATCATTTGTATGGGAAAAGTTTTTTACTGCTATAGGCCTATGCTGCTTTAATTATAGCATCTGAGGCAGTTCTGTGTATAAATCAAACTCTTCATCCTGAAATTGAGCCAAAATAAGACTGCACTGCAAGGGAAACAATTTTCCTGATAGGCCTAGCTGCTAAATGGTGTGGCGCAAGTACTCTTACTCCCATAATTTACATCTTCCATTATTTCAATCATTATGTCCGAAGATAGTCTGAATCGATGGTAAGAGGGTTATAACAATATTCCGAATTCAGTAGTTGGAACTACACCGCTAGAAAATAAATGACAAACATTTTCCCCTAGGAAACTACATATTGCAGCACAAGTGATTCTTTATAAAAACTCTGCGAGAGGCCCCCGCAACTCGATGACGCCTGCACGAACTTCGACGTAATGAAAACTAGAAGCAGCACTGTAGTGAAGACGTGTAGCGACATTACAATCAATAAATCAAAAATTGTAAGCTAAATTCTGAGAAGATTACGGAAGCGAAAATACTTAATTGCACAGTTACTTGGAAGTCCAATTCTTTCAAACGCGTTCTACATAGAGGTGAAAATGTTAACGGCTCCCAGTTCGGCATTGTCGCGTCATTCCCTCTTCACTTACTGCATCGAAAGTATGGCTTGGTGTAGTGTCTGCGAAAAATCTTTTTTCCACTTCCCAAAAGTTTATCAAGAGGAAGCAAAAGAGTTTTATGCATTTCTAGGATCACTATTATTCCAGAAACACAAAGCAAGTCGTTAGCAGAACCAGTCTTTCTGTCCTTCGGCATCCGGAAGCGAGCTTTCATAATTAGATTTAAATTTTGTAAATTCAATTTAGCCAAACTGAAACTTATAAAGTTTCTACAGATATATTAGGTAATATTAGATACAGCAGGGAGTGGTGACATTTTACTAGGTACTCATTAGAATTCCGAAGTTTCAAGCAGTTCTATAGGTAAAAGGTACCCATTCAAACATTTGCACCAGTACCACTTAATCGCAACTGTTCCGTGTTCGAGACTAAATTTTCTATCATTATCCTACGGGAGAAAATACCCGGAGACTACAGGTTGGGTCGGGTCGAGCAGGTTCTTCCATTGGTAAACATTGGAAACTTCAAAGTAATTTCAAAACTAAGCATTTGTAAGCAAACTAGTTCATTTAACTAAAATCTAAGTTCTTATTTGGACCTAAAGTAAACATGGACAGATTGGTTTTTAATTGTTTCCAGTTTTCATCGCCTCCAATGTTCAGCGGATGGAGGTAAACTCGTGAAGAGCTCGCGGCAACAGTTGCAGCGTTTTGGCTCCGTATCGTTGGTGCGACAATATGACTAGTCTAAAGGAAAAAAATAGTGTGCCATTTCTGATGATTTCAGCGTTTTTTGATAAATTGCTAACCAACTTCGAGCTTCGAATTACTAAATTCGAAAATTTTCAGAACGAGAATCATCGACTTTAGAGACATTAGAAAGCAATCTTAACGACAACTAAAAACCTGTACTCGGGCAAACTGACCCCACCCAAAACTAACCTATACTCGGGCAAACGGACCCCACCCAAAACTAACCTATACTCGGGCAAACGGACCCCACCCAAAACTAACCTATACTCGGGCAAACGGAC
>LQNS02277275.1:2381931-2409634 GCA_001587735.2 Parhyale hawaiensis | reverse complement strand
TAAATAAATAAATAAATAAATAAATAAATAAATAAATAAATAAATAAATAAATAAATAAATAAATAAATAAATAAATAAAAAATAAATAAATAAATAAATAAATAAATAAATAAATAAATAAATAAATAAATAAATAAATAAATGAATAAATAAATAAATAAATAAATAAATAAATAAAAAATAAATAAATAAATAAATAAATAAATAAATAAATAAATAAATAAATACACAACGTGAATTATTATATAGTAGATAGATGGTCCTGACACCTATTAAAACAATGAACTTTTAATGGAATATATACATACATATACATATACATATACATACATATACATATACATGTAAAACATACTCCTACAAAATACGCGTTTTTTTATTAATGAAAGTTATAAATACGACAGAAAAGCTAAAGAAAACCCGATCAACATCGTTAGCGCGAAAGAAGAGTTTGCAAGCCTATATATAAGTGAACAATGCCGCAATGAACAATTTTCGATAACGTCAGCTATGATCGCTTTGGACGATTTAGTTTGATAATAGCAAAGCTCTATAATTAATAGGCTGCACAGTCGAATGTTTCTTCTCTTTTCAGTCAAATGACTGACATTTTGGGATATCGCGATGGTCCGGACACACGTATTAAGCACCTTTACACCTTAAACACTAATTAGCGCGTAATAGCGAGTACATGATAAAATTGATAAATGAGAAGCTAACTAAATCTAATGATATTTTGCACACAGGACGAGATAGTATTATGGAGCTTTGGTATTTTGGTGCTTGTATATTCCAGATTTTATTGACCTGATGATGATGTCTGAGACATCGAAACGTTGTCTTTTTTGAACTCTGATGGTGACAAATATTTTACGTATAAATGAATACGAGTGTATTTTTAACTACCCTAACGCGCAATGAACTGGATAAAATTAGAAAGGTTGAGAAATTAGAAAAGAAATTGAGCAAGTACATGAGTCACTCTTAAAACCTCTTTTTTTTTGGGGGGGGGGGAACCCCTTCAGAGTTCAGGCTCACTATTTTGCAATGTTTTTTGCTGTTAATGTTTACAGTACGGCTTTTGTTGCACAAATTATGCCTCACACCTGCAGGCTTGATCTTTCATTAAAGTAACGAATATTGTGTCGTTATGAGTTTGCGACAGTAAAAAAAAACCTGCGACTAAAATCTCGAATATCAATTTTGAAATGGCTGGAACTCGAGTAACACCAACAAAACATAGTTCAAACAAAAAAATTAACCCTAAGCGCTCACTGCTTATACTGTAACCGCTGGTAGGTGAACCATCAGGATAGAAATTTAGCTGCACTCTAAGCTGAAAATATTTTCGTTCCTGCTTAGCGCTGAGTTCGAGCTACTACGAAGAAATTTGGCTAGGAAGTATGGCTTAGTGTGCAGAATAAATTGTGCACTTTACTATCAAAAACTCTGTCAACGATACAGCCGTTTAACTAACACGTTCAAAAGAAGGATCGTATTAAAAACATTACCGATCTACTCTTCCAAGTTGAGCGATCTTCAAAACTCGAAATAATTCGATTTTCGAGCATATATTTCAATAAACCATATTTGCCATCATAATTCAGGGGGCCATTTTAGGGTATCTCATCTTGTTATCCGGTAGATGAATTTCTTCCTATATTAATCCTTAAGAACGTGACAGAGATGAGGACCAGCCAGAGGAGCACCCAATTAAGGAACCAAGAACTGTTCAATATTATAAAGTGGATATTAGTGCGCTAGCGACGAATTAAAGCTTTGAACAGACGTTCGCTGATGAAATGATGAGTCACACTTGAAAACTAAGAGTGCAAACTTGCTTGAGTCTGTGAGTTTATTCTCAACTTGCTGTGGCATCTGTTAAAGTTCAACGACAGCGATCATCCTGCTATATTCCGACAGTTATCCTATCTATGTTGACATTGCCTCTACGCAACGGATGTAAAGCGTATGAGTACGTACAGTAAAATGGCAAATGTATCATCCGTGAGTTGAATTTCACCTTTCCACATGCCATTAGCTAACAACGTTTTCAGGAACATTCAATGACTTATGATGTGTAGTACGCTGAATACGTGATGCTCAAACCATCGTGCTTTCTCGTGTGACAAAGAGAAATACCTGCTTTCGCGTGTTGGCGCAGCATTGAAACTATTATTTTCATGCTGCTCGATGACACCAATGCACGCACTTTATATAATTCCCGTCGGCACACGGTAAAGCGCGCTGGTTCTGGAACACCACCTTTCTCGGTATATATGTTATAGTGAATGTGTGAAACCAGTAATTTCATCAAATACCTGAAAATTTCAGTCATTTCCAAAATGTAATGCCTGTTTCACTCTGCAATTTCACGAAATTGCTGAAATATTAAAGATATTCAAGAAATCATTGAATGTGAGCAGCTACTATTACACAGATTCACTGAAGATAGACATAATGACACTAGACTCCTGAAACGATAATTATTTGACCTTTGCCTTTCTCATGGTGAGTGGAACTGTGGCTTCGGGGTAGATCTTATGAAATTTTAACCATTAGAACCTTCCGTTGGGTCTTCGGGACATCTCTTTCGATGCCCACTTTGTTTACTTACATTTCTCAACCAACGATATTAATTCTATTCTCCCTTTTTTGTTTTCTTATTTAATGTTCTCTGTTTCTGTTCCCGTCTTGTTGTCGGCTTTGTTTTTACAGTACTAGCTATTTCTTGCAAGTATCCATTATGTCTGGTGTACTGTATATTGAAGGTCATATTTAAACAAGAGCTATTGAAGCGATATAGACAATGTAAGATATTCCTTACACCTGAAATAACGATTTAAAGCATAGTGTCATATAACTCATATTAAAATATAGCAGATTGTGGCTCTAAACTAGTGCTGATAGCTTGCAAGGTCTTAGAGAGGAATTATAGCTAGACTGCTTGTTACTTTTTTACTGCTTACTTTTTTTGTTGATGTGACGAAATCCCCAATAATGTGAATAAATTTATATTATTTGATATTTCCAAAGCTTCTGATGTGGTAAGCCTTGCTGCCCTGCTTGTTAAGCCCCCAAGTCTGCCAATTGAAAATCCTCGGTTTGCATGGACTAAGGGCGTTTTCATGAGGGCAGCAAAGCTAAGACTTTGAGGCTTGACTAGTTAGAATTGTCTGACTGGTGCTCTGGTTTCGACTTCATGATTCAAGTTTCAATGATCGAGATTTTTAATCATTTACTAGTGAGACTTGAATTAATTTCATCGATTTCTTTAAATTTATTTATATAAAACCAATAGAAGTCAAGCTAGTAGCTCTGTAGTTTAGAGCCACAACCCATGATTTTATATCTTTTTTTTTTACTTTCCTCAAGTGAGCTTCAAATCTTTTTTATTATAGTATGTAAGTTTCCACAGCAACAATCAGTTAAAATAGCTCATAGATAAATAAATAAATATTATCTTGCAATTAACTGGAACTGAATTATTGCCAAATTTACTCTGAAATGCTTTCCATTTTCTACGCGTGATATTCATTCTTTGATATAAAGAACATCTTGCATTGTTCATATCGCTTCAATAGCTTTTGTTGCTCTTCCCAGTCGGAAATTATGGTTGTTATTATAGTAGAATATAGTGGTGTATGAGAGATTAAAGTCGATTATGGATGATGAAACCATATGGTAGATATGTCGACTATGACATAACGTTGATTTTAGTATATTTAGGTCGATATTTGTGGAGGCAATATTGGTTGTTTATGGTTTGTCAAGAAACGAAGGTCTATGGCAGTACATGGATGTTTGACGACTATATATGGTAGATGGTTGTACAAGGATTTTTAAAGACTATGTATGGTAGAGCATATGTTAGAGCATAACTATGGTAGCTTATCAACGGATTTCCGTATGTACGATCATGAGAGGGATTCCTCTCATTATATATGGGGCAGAATATGTATAGATTGCCCTGGATTTTAATAATATGGCTAGAATTCCCAACATTATCGACCAAAATATTATTGTATGACTATAAGCTTAAATGCGAAACATCTAAAAATTCATATGATAGTGCAAAAATTGTGCATATTCTCAGTTTTTTCTTTCCTGTCGATGAAATGTAAATATTGCACGGTATATATGGACACTAGCGGCCTTGACGTCATTTTTACCTCCGCCAAGGAGGCTATGTTTTCGTCGTGTTAGTCTCTCTGTCTGTCACCAAGATAACTCAGAAAGTTATGAACTGATTTAACTGAAATTTACAGGGATTGTTAGGTATGTTAGGAGGATCAGATGATTAACTTTTGGTGAAGATATGTCCATCCGTTTGTTTGTTTGAATGTCTGCCTCATTTTTCTTGATGCCATAACTCAAAAAGTTTTGAATGGATTTTGATGAAATTAACATGAGTTGTTAGATATATAACAAAAACTAAATGACCAAATTTTGGTAATGATCCGTTTGTTCGTTCGTTCGTTTGTTATTGTTTTCAATTTTATGCTTGTTAGCACAATAACTCAAAAAATTATGAATGGATCTTTATGAAATTTATAGGAGTTATTAGTAATGTTAAAAGACATGAATGATTGAATTTTAGTGCAGATCAGTTTGTTTGTTTGCATGTGTGACTCATGTTTGTCATTACGTTTGTTAACAGTCTAACTCAAAAAGTTATCAACGGATCTTCAAGAAAATTGCACAAGCTATTATTACAATCAAAAGGCACAAATGACTAGGTTTTGGAGTTTATACAAAAAAATTATGGTTTCAGAGTCAACTTGAATTTTTTGTTACCGTTGCTTCACTTGGCGGAGGTATGCGCTCTCAGAGTGCTCTAGTTATCTATTGCTTCCCGATTTTTTTACGCTTAGCCACTTTAGCATATAGTTACCCATCATGTCAATTTTTATTTGTTGTATTTCTTACTAAATAGTATTGCAACCCTTGATCAAATATTGCCATCTATTTTTATGTTAATTCAGTTTATATCTGTAAAAATTCATCAAGAAATTCTTCCCATCAGCTTTATATGGAAGATATCAAGTTTTATGAGATATTTAACCTTTAGTACCCGGACAACGAGTACCACCCGAAAATTATCGATTGAGTTGTGACTTCCTTTAAACTGGGTTGAGTGACTCTATCCAGACTTAGACTTAAAGAAGTTATACATAAACGTGCGTTAGCTGCACCGACTGGTTCAAGCTCCTGCTCTAGCGTAGTTCTGAAGCTAAGAGCCTTAGACCATTCTGAGCTGCAGGCCTAACACGCACGTAATAATTAAACTATTATTATAAGCAACTAATCATCAGCAAACGAAGCAGGCATCGACTGCATAACATGTCAATAAATAAAAAAGTTTATCTTGGTTTAATATAGTTGTATCATTCGCTGAAGACAGTCGATTTTGGTTGTGAATGGTTTTTTACGGTTCACTATGGTAGATCATGGTTGTGCAGCTAAAACCTTAATAGTTGTAATTGGGTATTTATGGTTGGGAATTATGGTTGATATTATGGTCGCAGGTTGTGACATATCTCGATCTACCATACTGCACCCCATAAATGATTGAATAAGGAGGATATTTCGATAATAAACAACCAAAATCTCGACCATATTCATAGTAGTTCTACTATAATCACATCCATAATTTCCGACTGGGTTGTTCAAATAAGGCCTTCAATATATAACAGATATTTGCAAGAAATAGCTAGTAGTGTAAAAACAAAACCAACAAAATGATGGGAACAGAAACAGGGAACATCAAATAAGAAAACAGAAAAGGGACAATAGAATTAATATCGTTGGTTGAGAAATGCAAGGAAACAAGAAGTAAACACAGTGGGCTTCGAAAGAGATATCCCGAAGACCCAACGGAAGATTCTAATGTTTTAAATTACATATGAGCTACACCGACGGCACAGTTCCACTCACCATGAAAAAGGCAAGGGTCAAATAATAGTCACTTCAGGAGTCTAGTGTCATTATGTCTATCGTCAGTGAATCTGCGTAATAATAGCTGCTCACATTCAGTGATTTCATTGAATACCTTTAAATTTCAGCAATTTCGTGAAATCGCCGAGTGAGACAGGCACTACAAGCAATGACTGAAATTTTCAGGTATTTCATGAAATTACTGGTTTCGCATATTCACTGTAACATATACAATTCAACGTGGCTGCTCTAACTCTTACAATGGGGAACTCGCTCACTTGTTCGGCTGATGCGTTTCCCGTGAATGGCTGGGTGCCCATACTGCACTTCTCCTGTATGACTGGAACTCTTCACCGAAGTTAAAATGAGACAATGTAATAAACTCAGCGTTCAGAACCGAGACAAAATTCACGTCGCTGTTCAACAGTCTACACGATGCTCTCCGTAACTACAGTATAAGCACGTCTCTCACGACTGAGATGTTCACAGTACCAAATCTCGATCTGACTGACCCGATAGTGTCTGTACATCAGATTCTGTCCGCTGGCTTGTATACCCGTCTGTATGCTTACCGGAACATACCTGTGTCGTACTCTTTGTCCCACGCAGGTAAACAAAATTCCCTGGGCTATCACCGCAGATCAAATCACTCACAAGCCACAATTTTTTAGGCCTCCTAAGACATTTGTAAATTCATTACTTCATCACCTCCACCTTGGTGAAACGTATTCTCGAGCATTCTTTTCGATTTTTTAGATTTTTTTCTGAATAGATCAGGCCAAACAATAGCCGAGGCAATGTTGGCTAGACCTCAGCTATTGGTCCGTTCTGGGATATACTGTATGTATGTACGTGTGTTCGTCAACGTTTGCGCACCATAACAATTGTAATATGGAAATAATACGACTTTTTTAAAGAACTTGTAATTACAGAAACGTTCACAGGCAGGACTACCAGCACATATTAAACGACGTCGTTTACGAGTCGTAAATACCATGGTAGTTCTTGTCAATTGAGGAGAAACGAGCGCAAGTCAGCTTGAACCAAAAGCCGATCATTAACAGGGATTAGCTAGTGTAGTTCTTGTTTTTTTTTCTTTGTTTCTGGACTTTTAGAAAACATTTGATAGGGTTAACCACTGAAATCTCATGATTATTGGTCCATTGAAATCCGAACTCGTGATTCATGATGTTCTATAAGGCGTCGTGATCACATCCTGGGAGATTATAAGATTCTATTATATAAATACAAATTATACATATAATGCAATAGGACCGAGCAGTGTTTTGTTGTGTACACCACGAAGCAAATAATGCAACGGGAGGACTCAATAGAACTAAAATGAAAGTTAGCCGTGACCGCACGTAGCAAATTTAAATCACATTGACGAGTCGAAGTATTTGAGTGTGGGACCTCAGGCCTTTGTATGTTGTTTTCTTAAACATATCACCGTATTTTTTCAATTTATTTCGTTCAATCTCCCGCTTATGACTGGCCTGCTATTTGAGCTGCAAAATATTTGAGCTGCTATTTGAGCTGCAAGATGTTGTCGTTAAGTACAGAAAGTTCCAGCAATGGCTAACTGTTACTGTGGTTTCTCTCGCGTACAGAAGTGGCTATTATCGTGCTTATCTTTGTTGTGAATAATAAATATACGAACAGCACTGTGAACTAAATATGAAGTGTAAATAAGGCTTCAATCTAGAAAAAGAAGCCAAATCAGGTCGCCGAGTAGGAACAAATACGGTGCTAGTGCTGTGAAAGTTTCCACCAGCATGCAGCCATGCACTGCAATTTTCTATAGATAATTGTTAAATTAGTATAGATTATCTTATTTTGTTTATATGCTAGAGATGAGTTTTTCAGCTTAAGACGATTTTTCTAGTAAATTAGTTAAAATACTTCTAGGCTGCTCAGCCATAGATTCATCGATGATGACGTCACTTTTTGGTGCTAATTTTCCGTGAGTCCTCCCGTTACGCTCTTTGCTTCCTGATGTACACTATTAGGTGCTTCACAAGCATAACGTTACTGAAATACAATGTTCTGTGGATGCGTACTACAACAACGCCGACAAACTGGATGTTTGCAACGCCGCATAGCTGTTCAATATTGATAAATTATAACGATTATACGGTTATGGATATCATGGTACAAGGTAGTTGATGCCATCTCTAAATCAGTACAAAGCTCTTCTATAAGAGAGGAATAGAAAGATACTTAACGTATGTCAAGATAAACGTGGAATCCCATACACTAGGGTGTTCCCAAACAGGATCAACGCGCATGAGAACAGCATATCGGGAAAGAGGAGACAGAAGAGAATACCGTACTACCCAGAAGGAGTAGGAAAGTTTAGGGCTGCAAAGTGGGCATGAAGAAAAAGACAGACGTCCAGAAGTCCTAGGTAATGGCTAGGTACGGGCCCTGCTTCTGATTTAGGATTTACGAAAAATGTAGCGATTAGTGATACTGAACATTTAGAGCTTGACCTTCTGTGTAACTCAGGCAACACACGTGCATGTGGTATGCGCTTATATAGCACACAGCGACATACAGCACAAAATTAGGCTTGTCACTTATAGGGATGTGCGGGTTGAGTTTTGTACTCGCAGGTAATTGCATGGTTGATTTTCCATTGATGGCGATGCTGTCACTAGTCGGCAAAGACGTGTCGTTGATATTGGAATTACGGTGAAGTTTACATTAACCCTATTTTACTTACTCAGGTTGTGCTATTTAGCTACAAATGTGCTCTTTCCAGTAGGAATAGTGAAAGATAAGGAACCGTAATAGCCAAATAGCTCATCACGAGTTATGGTAGTTGCCTCACTGCTCTTTACACTCAGAACGGAAATAATAGCTTTAGCACAAAATTGACCATATCTCATTTCTGCACCATAAAATTTTCATGAATTTGCAAGGAAATCGTGACATCTTGTGGCAACCCAGTTGTGTTTGTATGTTGCTGCGTCTTCTGATTGACAGCTCTTTACATTTTTTCTCTTTTTGAAGTGAACGACAATAATAGCCTCTTGTATATTCTGCTAAAATGGGACGTGGAGCTCTAACAAACTAGGAGAAGAAAAAAATATCAAGAAACTGCAAAAAGCACCTCTCCTGATGTTAGTGCTCGTAAAAAAGGATGCTATGTTGACACAGTGACAAGATTCTTGAAGGACCCTTCACCACAGAAAAAAGACCAGATGTTGGGCATTCAAGGACCTTTACTGATAGAGACATGAGAAATGTGGTTCGTGAGCTACGTAAAAGACCCGGACGAGCGAGTAAATTAGTTTTTATGGCTGCTGGGCTTCTTGAAGTGTCGAAAATCACAAGAAATTCTATCCTTCGCCCCATTGTTTCAGTCAAAGCCTCTCTGAAATTGCCCCCTCTGACCCAAAAACATAGAATTTTGAGAATGGAACGGGCAGAGATATGCATGAAGATTAACATGAATCACGTTCTTTTCCCTGACGAAACCAGGGCAACCCTTGATGGAACTGAGTAAGGGTTGGTTGCTGCCTGGAGGCGAGTGTCATCAAAGCGTAAAGCTTCAAATATAGGGAGGTGATGTTATGATATGGGCTGGTATCAAAGGAGATCGACTTGTAGGTCAGATTAGAGTACCTGATCGATGGCGTGAAAATTACATCTGCATCATATTGTAACATGTTAAAGGACGCCTTTGTTCCATGACTTGATTTTCATGCATGATAATAATGCGCCTTCTCACTCTGCCCGTATTACCGCAGCATTTCTTGATTCTTTGGGTTCCATGTAGAAATTAATGGCTTGGCCACAGTGCTCACCTGATCTAAACCTAATTGAAAACTTCTGGACACTTCTGAGACGGGAAATTTATGCAGATGGAAAGAAGTACAACTCATAATCTGTCTACTGGGATGCTGTTGCTGCATCAGCAAGTGCGTTCCACCCTCTGCAATAAAGGAATTAACTGGCTGCATGAATTCAAGGATTATTGACGTTTTTATTAAAACATCATGGTGGGCATGTTGACAAATAAGATTTTTTTCAATCATTGTGAACTTTCGAGTCATTATTTCTTGTTTAATACATATTTTTCTCATTTGTGTTGTTCATTTTTGCTCCTTTGATAGTATAAAACTGTGAATATTTTTTTAGTTAAAAAGCTATTACCGCTCAGTCAAGTAAGTAAAATTGACATATATACATAATTTTTCTAGAACCCGCACGATTAGTCGTTTGAAAATTCAACGACGCTACAAGCATCACAAGTTTAACTTTCTGTGAAATTTTCACTGAAATTTATAGCCAAATAGTCGAGATGTAATCAATTCTGCGATAAAGCTATTATTTCCGTTCTAAATGTAAATGTTGAGAATAAACTCTCGAGAACCCAAGATTCTGAAGGTAGACGACAACGTGTTTGGCAGGATCGTGTTTCTGTCCTGCCATCCCTTCATGTCTATGAATACCATCCTCATAGTTTTTTGTTATTATTGCTTCCTGGAAGCGTTGGGCATTTGTGGTAATGTTGACTACTCAAGTATCCATTATTCACGGCTTCTTAATTTGTATTCAACAGCTAGTCTTGACCTTGCAATTGGTAAAGATCTTCCTAGAGAAAACAGACATTTGTGCACCAATAAATTTCGTCATTAAGCAAGTTTTTGAAAAATTAAAAGGAAACTAAAAATATTTGTATCTCTCCAATGCGTAAAAGCAGTATATGTGTTACATATGCGTTTCGCACCTACAGCATTCTAGTGTGCTAGCCCTAACATTCAAATGTATAGACGCATTCTTTGTATAATGTGGTTTCATGTCGGGCGGAAGATACCACCGCCGTCTTCTGGTCACAGAGCTTCTAAGATAAAGAACCGAAAAGGTAGTTTACGACCTTACAAAAATGTGCAGGTTTACCAGCACTGCCTTTGAGCAACATGTGTAATTCTCAATGACTTTCCGGCCGGAACCTATATCAGTAGAAACTGTCTTAAAAAACTTATAACAAAGTTTCGGCGATATTTATTATGCTCGAAAACATAAAATATTTTGCCCACGGACTTCCGACTCGAATTCGGCGGAAGCAACCGGTGTTCTAGATGAAGCCGGCAATCATAGATATTTAAGGCGCTTGCACTATCAAGCGTCAGCTTATTCAGTACCTAACATTAAAGTACTCTACATAGTCTACAACATTCTGTTTGCAAAAGTAGACCTCGTACTTATCTGCATCAATCAAGTCGCATGTTTCTACTTATTATTGGATCAAATCTTCTAAGTCTTGTATAATAAGATGTAAATAATCAAGAAGATGTGGACGACATTCCTTCACAATCCAGCACTGTAGCCTGAGAACAATACTCGGCTTTGAATTTCACTCTCACGACCAAGTACGGTGACGAACTCAAGTAGAACTTAACCCTCGCTCCAAAATACAATATATTACAGTATGCTAGGCAAATGAACTGAATTTAACATTAACGAACGTATGTATGTTATGTATTCGTATGCTTAATGGTGAAAGAAATACTCGCAAAGTTATCATTCAATGCTTTGTAGCATACCAATTATCCACTTCCGTAGCTATGAAATGATGCCTATAAACACCTTAAATTCATGGTATGCACGATCGTTATGTTTGTGTATAATTTGCAGTCAATACACACAATGAAATCTTAATGTCTCACTAATGGTTCAGTCAAACACATTTGGTTCGACAGCAATGGTTAAATTGTTGTAGCTCTTCTGTAATCTAAATCATATTAGTGCTCATCATGTTTCGGGTTGCAGCATTTTGTACATGAACTGCAGAGTTCTCTGTCTATAATAGAGCCCTACTTCGATGGAAGAAATTTGTTTTTTTTTTTCGCAAGGATACTCGTTTCATAGAACCATTTTTACTGCTTTTTCAATTATTTCAGTGGTATCTCGAGTTCTGCACTCTATAGAAATAGAAGCTTATAAATAATGGGTATACTACTTAGGTTAAAGACCTCTCAACCATTCGATGTAATGCCATAATTTGTGTTCAACTCATATATATATTTTATAAACAATATTTGCCGAAGTCGTTAGTTTTTTTTTTCAGAAACCAATGTTGATTCGCGACAGTAGCCCTGATACTTTTTTAATAGATATTCTGTGTTCGTCTGTCACTGTTGCCGGCCACACTATACATTCGCTCTTGCAACTTGTAGTCTACGATGGCAGCGCATACTGTTGCATGACGGAGGCCAAGCAATGGGGTGTAATGATGTCTAGAATGTAAGATCACTACGACATGTAATTTGTTTGTAACCCAGAAATAAAATTCATCCTCTTGTGTACTATGTAGCATTCCAGTATTGTAATTTCTCCCTGAGTACCCTCAGGGGTATATTCTGGCGGGCCCTTTACCCGCTATAGTAAGTTTGGGCATCACCCACCCAGGGGTCACGAGTGCCTTCTCCGCAGGGGATGTAGCATCTGGCCTCAGTTCCTGCTGACGAGGTTAGTTTTGTAAAGTTAGGTAGGTTCTCTACTTTCCTCTTTCTGTCCCGTGAGGTGTGCTGTCGATCGAGATAGCCGACCTGGTACGCGGGACATCTCTAGTCTCTCTCGTGTGGAAGGACACAAAAGAGGCCGACCACATGAGTGTATCCTACTATACTTTGCGCCTTGTTTTCCTACCCGTAGTAGCGCACGTGGCCCCCACGCCTACCCATTATGCGGTATTTGAATACTGAGCAAGTAGTTTCTGTGTTGAAACGCATGAGTTGTGGCTACGGAGGTTAAGCAAAATGTAAAATAATAATAATGTTTCCATGAATATTAAACATAGCTTATTATCATCAATCGTGTCTTGAGACGCTTACTTTATTTTATAAAACAGTTTCCTTCGAACCGGATCCGAACCAGTGACCTATGGATCACTGATAACCTCTACAGTCCACCACTCTACCAACTGAGCTATAGAAGGGTGGGGATTTATATGAGTCAGCTTCGTTAAAATGTTTACGATGCTCTTTTGATTTGCATGCCACTGCCTCCGTGGATACACACACTAGTTGACAGCTGAGTGAACTCCAGCAAATGTGAAAAGTATGCTGCTGGAGTAGACGCTCATATTAACAACTAGAGCACTCTGAGCGTGCATAGTTCCGCCGAGCAAGGCAACGTCTACGATAAATTAAAATTGGTTCTGAGACCATGATTTTCTTTGTATCAACACCGAAATCTAATTATTTGTTCCCTTTAACAGTGTTAACAGCTTCATTTATTTTTTTTTTAGGTTTCGTAAATAATTTTTTAGTTATGCCGCTGACAAACATTCTGACAAACGTTAATCAAACTCACAAACGAACCAACCGTTCATCACCAGAATTTAATTATTTATGTCTTTTAACAGTATTGAAAGCTCCTAAAAATTTCGTAAAGATCCATTCACATTTTGTTTCAGTTAATGTGCTAACAACCATAAAATGGAAAACAGTGACAAACAAAACATACCATTACAAAAATTTGGTCATTTACTGCTCGTAATATACCTAACAACTCATGTGCAGTTCATAAAAATCCGTCCTTAACTTCTTAAGATCTCGCATTGAGAAAAATGAGGTTGACAAACAAACAAACGGATGGACGGATCTTCACCAAAAGTTAATCATCTGTTCCCCTTAACATACTTAACTATCCCTGTAAATTTCGTCCAAATCATTAACTTTTTGAGTTATCTTGATGACAGACAGATATGTAGAATAAAAGACAAAGAGACAGACAAACCCGACGAAAACATAACCTCATTGGCGGAGGTAATGTAGTAGTTAATGCCCCTAGTTAAGCTGACGACATGGTGATTGCCTCTCCTCATGCTACAGGATTACAAAAGTTGTTTGCAGTTTGCGAGAGCCAAACGAATAAACTTGGTATTGTCTACAATAAGGTAAAAACAGTACGTGTGTATATTAGGCCTAGGAGTAGAAGCGTGCCTGTTCATAAACATTCTGTTTTGGAAGGCGTTTAGCTTACGTAAGTAAACAGCTTCTCTTGCCTGGGTCACAAAATCACTGATGATATTCGTGATGAACACGATATAGAGAAAGAAACGCGAAAGCTCCATTAAGATGGTAACATGTTAATTAGGAAATTCGGTCACTGCTCTGGAGACATCAAATGTCAGCTATTCCGAACCTATTTTTACCCCCTGTACTGTAACTCACTTTGGTGTAACTTAAATTAGAAATCCATTGAGCGCTTGCGTGTTGCTTATAACGACATATTCCGCATATTTATGAAAGTGCCTAAATCAAATATTGCAAGTCTAATATTTGTGCAAAAGTACCCTGATTGTCTCATAGTCAGGACCAGGAAATGCCCCTTGAACCTAAAATACAGGATTGAATACTCTAAAAACTCATTGATAAAAGTCATCCGTAATGGCCCTGGCTACAAACGATCTGATATGTATTTATGATGGCAGCGCATACTGTTGCCTGACGGAGGCCAAGCAATGGGGCGTAATGATGTCTAGATGTAAGTCCACTGTGACATGTCCTTTGTTTGTCGCCTAGAAATAAGATACATCCTCTTTTGTACCATGTGGCATTTCAGTAGGCTATTGTAATGACTCAATGAATATTAAATCAAGTTTATTATTATTATAGCGAGGATGTGCAGCTCGCACGCCGCTCATGCTACTGTGCCTATGCTACTGACTTAAAATTTATGTCGGCCCGACGTGCAAGTTGCATAACCTCGCAACAAGCTGTGGGTGCGAATGTATAGTGTAGCCCCGGTATTATAGTCACTGGCGACCTAGACACCCCTAATAGAATTCTTAGCTGCTCTAGTTTCAATAATCACCTCCTTGTGCGGCCGAATATTCTGTTAGGAAAAGGAGTGAGAAATTCCACAAGTTTGCCACCTTCATTTTTTCATACACTCGTGGCTTGACCCCTATGGGCCACTTGCGATCCGTTACACAATACCGTCCAAAACTAGGGGACAAAGTTACAAAACGGCATAACATTTTTTTGTCTAACCATGCCAGGTACTTCTTCTTTTGCACACTATTAGCCAGTAAGATGGTGCTTATTGGGTTAAAATTTGAGACATGTATGAAGGATAATAAAAAAGTTATGAATGAAGAGCTTTTCTTTTGAAATTTATAACGTCCAAAACTAAGGGACAAACAAGAAATTAATGCCTTTAACTCAATATTTTGCTAGAAATATTTAGTAAAATGGAGGTGAACGACCAGTATTTGGTAAACAGTCCCTTGCATTCGATTACAGCTGCACATCGTCGACAACTAGCACCGCTCGCCCGTTTCAGAGTTATCGAGGGATCTTCCAACTTTCCTCTAGTCAGTTCCGCTCGAACCACAATCTTGCAAACATGGAAGACCTTCCATCGTCTTTGCCATCGTTGCCACCGCCAGCACCACCTCCGCCTCCTGATGATGACTACAGGCGTAGTCGAAACGTCGAGGACAGCATTGGCGAACTTCTTCGAAGCACCGGCAACGAGAACTTTATCAAGCGTTTTCGACAACTAGAGCGTGTAAATAAATGTCTAATTAACAACGATCTTTCAGTCGCCTTTAATAAAGCCTGCATATATATATATATATGTCGGCGTTCTATTTAAACACAAGGGTGGGCGGAGAGCCCCCTGTCTGGATAATACCAGGTGTTGACGGGACGAGAAACTGTGAGATCTTTCAGGTTATTAATTACTCAGGGTAGACGGATGAGCTCCCTCATACACGTACGGCTCTGCCTTAATATNACACAAGTACCTTGCGTGCTTGCGTTGCTTTTAGCTGTTTGTGGCTTAGTGGTATGAGTGGCGGCGTGGTAATCTCTAGGTCCCCGGATCGAATCCTGACTCGATTCTTTGTATTTATATATATATATATATATATACATGACCGAATGAGACTCTGACAATCTTCTACAGTAATTTTCGCCCATTCTTCTTGAAGTTTCATCCAAAGATCTTCCGTATTTATAGGCTTTCTTGCCATAACTTTCATCCGTAGGGTATTCCAACGATTCTCGATTGGATTTAGGTCATACTTTATGGTGGCCAATCAATAACTTCGAGATCTTGCTGCTTAAGGTAACTCCTGATTGTCTCTGCCTTGTGGCAGGGGGCATTGTCTTGCATGAAGATAGGGCAATATCTTCCAACAGATTCTTATACATCTGACCATTCACACGGGTTTGCAAACGAACAAGAGGCGATGTCCCTTGACTAGAGAACATACCGAAAACCATCACGTTCGCGCCTCCCAACTTCACAGTCTTCTTAAGCCGCGTCTACCCGATCGATCTTTTCGTCGAAGTTTGTGATCGCGGATAGATTTTGATCGCCAAACACACGCGGCGAGCCTTCGAAGTCCGTGATCTTTGATCGCCAACAGTGCTAGAAATCGCTATCACAAAAAGTTTGCAAATTATATTTCGCTCTGTAAATAGATGTATCTATTTTAAATATATTATTTAGTTATTAAAACATTATTTTTTATTTAAACTTACCCGCATAGCGAATTTTGTTTATGTTTAATTTGAACTTCTGTACAGCGGGAAGCATTTGGCAACTATATGATGCCAATTAGTAATAACAGTAGCATATTCCTCAAGTTACATCTGTACCTTCTTTTTTTCATTAGTTAAAGCTACAATGGAGCAAGAGTTCCGTTTTAATGGATAATGGAATAAAAAGATGTACACAGTGTGCAATGCTATATAAATTAAATAAATTTATAAATAAAAAATGAGAAATCATTGTTCTATCGTGTGCATTTCTGCATGTAAGGAGCTGCCAGTGAGTGAATTTAGCTATACTTATTACCAGTATTCTGGCAGTATATATAAAGTTTTACCCGCCAATCAGCATTTACAACTACAATAAATATCTGACCGATAATGTGAGGGTGGAATATCGATTGATAGTAATGGAATGCTGAATTCGCGTATATTGACCCTGAAGTGATCGTGGCTTCTGTTTTTGTTGCAGTTGGGACAAGGAAGGGAATTGTTTGTGATTTTGATAGTCGATTCTTGTGTTTGTGATCGCTGAAAAGATCGATCGTGTAGACGCGGCTTAAGTACACTTTACAGTTAATTTCTCACCTTCACGTTTTCTAACAAAGTTTTTACCGTCATTACCAAACAAATTGAACTTGCTTTCATCACTGAAAGAAACTCTTGACCAATTTTCATGAGACCAGTTAGCACGCTTGTTTGCAAACTCTAATCTCTTTTTCTTGTTCTTGGGACTCACAAGCGGTTTTTTTCGTGGGCGTCTTGCAAATAAACCTATTTCTTGAAGGCGCCGAGAAACAGTCTGACGTGAGACGTTCATACATGTTGTGTCATTCATTTCCCTATTTATCGCAGCTGAGGACTTAAAACAATCCTTCAATGACGTATGCTTTATGACTCTATCCTCTCTAACTGACGTTTTACGGGGCCTGCCGGCTATTTAGAGGCACCAATTCAATCGGTTTCATCGCACGACTTCACTATTCTGCCCACTTTTCGAACGGTTTACCTTCTCAGAAATTTCTCTAATAGTGAAATTATTCGTGTGCAACTTGATGATATCTTGTCGCAGGATATAATCAACTTTCTGACGCGATGTCATCATGTAACGCACAATAATGTTTACAAATCACTTGTTTGGATACGGCGCACCACCATCCAGGGTATTAGCGCCCATTAACAAATGGCAGTGTCCAACTTTGTCTTCGATGTAAATAAAGAAATACGGACTGAATAAGAAATTCCCTAATTTTTTTTCGTCCCTTAATTTTGTTCGTTATAAATTTGAAAAGAAAAGCTTTTCGTTCATAACTTTTTTATTATCCTTCATACATGTCAAAAATTTCGACACAATAATCAACATCTTACTAGATAAAAGTGTGCAAAAGAAGAAGTACCTGACATGGCTAGAAAAACAGTTATGCCGTTTTGAAAATTTCTCCTTGGACGGTACTGTATTATTAGGTCATATCTATTCTGCACAATTGCTTTCAGTTCACTCGTCCTGCAACTGACGTACTTTCCAGTGGTATTTGGATGCCAACGTTAACTGGATAATTGGGACCAAGTGCGAACAGAACGTCCGCTTTACAGTAGAGCGCACAAATGGTGTGCTCCTGCGTATGATGCGCGTACATCTAGTAAATCTGCGCGGGAGCTGCATATTGCATATGCCGTGCCTGATCACACTATTTTTTTCTATACCTTATGCCTAACACCTTTGATATCCTTGGTCTTCTTTCAGGCGAGGTCCAGGTGGCGTTGCGCTTTTTTCCTGTGATGATAGTGCTGTACCGGTATTGCGTGGCAAGCGGGAGAATCAACAGCGAGTTATCTCCACATTGTGCGTAAACCCTAATCGCGGTTTGTCTGTTACTAATAGCAGCTGAGTTCAGTAATTTTTGCCTCCGCCAAGGAGGTTATGTTTTCGCCGTGTTCGTTTGTCACCAAGATAACAAAGAGTAGATGACCAAATTTTGGTGGTGATCCGTTTGTTCATTCGTTCGTTTGCCACTGTATTTAGTTTTGTGCTTGTTAGCACAATGGCTGAAAAAAATGAATGGATCTTTATGAAACTTATAGGGGTTATTAGTAATGTTAAAAGACTGTAATATACTGAATTTCTGGCGAGGGAAGTTCTATTTGTGTTCGTCACCGTACTTGGTTGTGAGAGTAATCTTCAGTGCCGAGTATTGTTATCAGGCTACAGTGCTGGTTGGTAAAGGAAGGTCAAGATCTTCATGTTAATATACATCTTATTATACAAGACTTGGAATATATGATCCAATAATAAGTACCTAACATGCAGACAACAGAGTACAAGTTCTACATCTAACTAATGTTACATGCAGAATACCGTAGGCAATGTTGGTACTGCAATGTTAAGTACCGATATAAGCTGACGCTTGAATACACAAGCGCCTTTGAATATCTATGATTTCCCGGCTTCATTTGAACACCGGATGCTTCCGCCGGATTCGAGTCGGAAGTCCTCTGGTAAATTACTTTATGTTTATGAGCATAACAAATATCGCCGAAACTCTGGTTCCAGGTTTTGAAAGACAGTTTCTACTGATATAGGTTCCGGCCGGAAAGTCATTGAGAATTACACATGTTGCTCAAAGGCAGTGCTGGTAAACCTGCACATTTTTGTAAGGTCGTAAACTACCTTTTCGGTTCTTTATCTTCGAGGCTGTGTGACCTAAAGCCGGCGGTGGTAACTTCCGCCCGACATGAAATCACATGATACAAAGAATGCGTCTATACATTTGAATGTTTAGGCTAACACATTGGAATGTTGTATATGCGAAACGCATATATAACAAAGACATAAATGACTAAATTTTGGTGCAGATCGGTTTGTTCGTTTGTATGTTTGACTCATATTTGTCAAAACGTTTGTTAACAGGATAACTCAAAAAGTTATGAACGGATCTTCAACATAATTGCATAAGTTGTTCTCACTATCAAAAGGCACAAATGATTATATTTTGGAACTTATACAAAGAAACTTATGGTTTCAGAGCCAATTTGAATTTTTTGCTTCCTTTTTCCCGATTGGCGGAGGTATGCGCTCTCAGAGCGCTCTAGTTACACCTGTATTTCCCACCTCCAAACGGCAAACCTATGATATACCGTGCCTAGACTTAAGTATTTGCACAACACTATTTTTAATGTATTTTAAAAAAATTAGGGACTGCTTTAGGATATTTAATACAGGAAGTTTATATAACATATAAATAATAGAATATTGGCTAAGGTAACTTCTAATAATAAATACAAATTCGACAAATTAAAAATTAACGTTTCGGGAATTTTTCCCCCATCGTCAGAACTTTCTGATAAAAGCTATAAAGGATGCCTAACAAAAAATTTTATTTAAGATGACCCGCCAGATGTTATCTACCGTTTCAAATGTAGAGGTTGCAATGCCTCGTACATTGGTAGCACTGGACAACATTTCAAAGCCCGCACTGACCAACATTTAGGTATATGCAGCCGAACCGGTCTACCACTTGCAAAACCTTCAACTTCAGCTCCCCGTCTTCATGCTGAGCAAAACGACCATCCCATCAGCAGAAATGACTTCTCAGTCATTGACTCTTCTAATCCAATCGAACTCAAAACATTAGAATCCCTTTACATCCATAGAAAAAGACCAAACCTCAACATTATGACCTCTGCTGTACCTCTTCACACGATCCCCGACTAACTAGCTCCACATATGCCGACTGTACAGGAGCTGACACCCGGCTCCTTCTCACAGCTCTATCCATTCGCTGTTTAGACTACAGCCCATGACCGACATTTTTCCTCCGACTGTACATGTTCTTTTTCTCTCTGCCCTGGAATTACTCACTATACATCCAACAAAACCAAGCCTCAATGCAGTAACTACATCTGTTCCACTCGTCACAACCCACGACTGGCACTTTTTCCTCCGACTGTGCTTGTCCTATTTCTCCAGCCTCCCTTACCGTCCGACGCCTATATGAGAGCCCCATGGCCCCATGGGGCTTTCCCCATGGCCCTTTAGGTCCCACTCTGTCAACGTACCAAATTTTAGGTCATCTTAAATAAATTTTTTTTTGTTAGGCATCGTTTCTAGCTTTATTAGAAATTTCTGATGAAGGGAGAAAAGAATTCCCGAAACGTTAATCCTTGTGTTGTCGACTTTGTATTTATTATTAATAGAATATTTAAACAGAACAGACAAATGTGCACTCATAACAAGAAAATTTAAAACAAGTAAAAGTAATAAGGGACAAAAGTATGTGACCAATATAAATATGATGTGGAATCTTTGATATTTAATAGTATAATTTGAATAAATTAATTTGGAAATTATTCTAGAACGTTCACGAAACGCCTCGAAACAAATGCTATGTAAACAAACCACAGCCGGCGCAATCATTACCTCTCTAGACCTCGTTCAAGTCGCGCACACTCTCACTACAATGCCCAAAGTTAAAGAAATCCCTGAAGTTACTCGTAAACGGATAATTCAACTTCGTAGTGAGGGATTAACTTATAGAGTAATAGCAGAACGTGCCAATGTTCCTTTTTCAACGGTTGGCGCAATAGTCCGCAGGCATCAAGTGACTGGGGCGGTCTCCAACCTGCCAAGAGCTGCAGATCCGCGTAAGATAATGGGTCGTCCTCGGCGCTACATGCTACGTAAGGTGGCTAATGACCCCATGACAACTCGTGCTGACCTTCAGAGTGAACTGGCGTCTCAGGGACTGCATATCTGCAGGAAAACTATTGTTAGGGAATTGAACCGTACTGGCATTCATTCCTACACTCCTCGCAAAACTCCTCTTCTTACAGCAAAATATGTCAAGAGCGCCTTGACATTTTCCAAAGACCACCTGGACAAAGGAAATGAGTTTTGGGAAGGGGTTATATGGTCTAACGAAAGTAAAATAGAACTTTTTGGCTGAAACGAGCTCGGCATGTATGGAGGAACCGTGGTACTGCCTATGACCCCAAGAATACCATCCCCACCGTGAAGCATGGAGGGGGCAGCATCAGGGTGTGGGGTTGCTTTACTGCCCATGGTGTTGGGATCTTCATATCATTGATGGCATGATGAATAGTTTCATGTACAAGGAGATATTAGAGAAAAAGTTTCTTACAAGTTCCAAAAAATTCTACGGACGGCGCAGGTGGACCTTCGAACAAGACAACGACCCAAAGCATAGTGCGAATTTAACGAAAGAATGGTTTCAAAAGAAGAAAATGGCCTACCCAATCACTGGACCTCAATCCAATAGAAAATGTGAGGCGTCTTTTTAAATCTGGTGTCCACAAACGGTGTCCCCAAAACCTTACTGAATTAATGGTTATCTGCATGGAAGAATGAAAAAGAATACCATCAAGTGAATGTGAAAAGTTAATTTCCAGCTATAACAAGCGTCTCCATGCTGTTATTGCCGATAAAAGTCACACCACCAAGTACTAGTGTCATAATTTTTTTTTTTTGGTCAAGTACTTTTGTCCCTCATTACATTTGCTTGAGTTAAATTTTCTAGTTATAAGTGCACATCTGACTGTTCTGTTTCAATATTCTATTTTATATATATGTTATATAAACTTCCTGTATTAATTATCCTAAAGCGGTCCCTAAAGTTTTTAAAATAAATAAAAAATAGAGTTGTGCAAATACTTATGACTAGGCACTGTATTTCGTTTAAATTTTTGGGTTTTCTTTCCTGACTGGCATTCGTACATCACAAGTGTGACTGGTACGTTCAAAATATCTGGCAACAATCTGCCCATTCAAACTCATAGTAATCTTTTCTGGAACTTTCCAAACATATTTGGTAGTAAAAATCTCCAATATCTGTTGAACTGAGTGGATTTAATGTATTTGTCATGAATCAATCTGGCTCTCTCATGGCAACTGCACTGTTTGAAGAGTTCGGTATCTTTTTGGCGCCAATTTCTTTTTAGGCGCTGATATTTAGGCACCTTGTTTTTTAGGGTCGAATATTTTGGCGCTGATTGAAAATGAAACATGATATAATCTATGAAGTAGATGAAAGTACTATAATACCTTTTATTTTAACCCTACAAAGGGAGACTCGAGATGTATTGCACCTCGCCCTGCAGAAACTTGCATATTTATTATTTTCAAATTTCAGATGAGTTGCTGGAAACTTGTGACTTTTCATAAAATAGCATTTTTCATGTTTTGTGAAAAAATTTAACTCAAAATAACATAGATTTTATGATAAATGGTCCCTATAAAGGAAGACCTGCGCGATAGTGCACCGCACCCTGCATTCGTACGGCCGGCAGCCCCGTACGTGTCAACTTCTGTTCATTCTGTGCATCTGCATCTAACTTCATCCCAGGGTTATAACTACTGACGGACAACGAAGCTTTATACGCATTATTTATAATGAATATGGCCACCTTACCTAAATGAGGCTACATCAGTGCAGTCGCAGTCCATTGTATACTGTATTATTATATGAATATTGTTGTATACACTCGTAGTACATTGATAGCTCTGCGTACGTAGACAGTACAGTCCCTGCCACTATTATCGTACAAAATGTATATGATTATATGCTTTCTAGCGTTCTCTTAGAAAAGTTCATTTTATGGTGTTTTATTATAATTTACCATTGAATTGATGATTCTAATAATATCTCAACTCATGACTGAATGTCTGAAGAGCATGCCTGCTGATTTTTAATCCGAAATACCAATAAATAATGTATTTATTAGCAAATCATTAGGCCGAGGTACATCGCACCTCGCCTCTTCCGTTATAACTCTTCGCTAGGGGTCTCCCTTTGTAGGGTTAAATAATATCTGAGACTAACATAGAAATAGTCACGCAATATGAAAAATGCGCTCGTCAACTTTCACATACTTAATAAGATAACATCAACACTAATACTGAGTAGGGTTATTTATTTTCTTTAGCGCATCTCGTGATTGTGGGCCAAACTATTCTAACGGCTATGTTTCCAACCTAATTGAACCATACCTAACATAACCCTACGTTACCTCACCTAAACATACCCAACCTTACCATACCTAACCTAAGCATACCTAACCTAACATGACCATACCTAACCTAACCATACCTAACTTACCCTTGCCTTAACTAGGTAACCTAGACCGGCTTGGAGACCCCAACATGACTGAATTTACGCTCAAAACTGGCAATGAACTCATCACTAATGCAAGTCGCCTCAAGCTGCCACACTATCGACGAGCGAATTTTCAGGAAATGGCAGTTGAAATAGAAACCACTGGCTTCGAAAACCCGATGAGAGACACCAGTTTTGAAGAATGCTCACACATTTTGAAGACGAGCATCCTAAGAGCAGCTGAACGATACATCCCAAATAAACGAGTTAGTAAAGTTAGTATCAGTATAAATGATCCCCTCTAGATGAATCAGACGGTCAAATGCTGCATTGCAGGGCGACAATTGCGTTACAAAGCTTGGAAGTGTAATCCAACAGAGAAGAACAGGTCCAGTCACAAAAGGGCATGTCGGGATGTAAAGAAAATAGTCAGGACCACAAAAAAGGAAAAAGAAGTATCCGTATAGCCACTATGGCAAAACGCAACAGAAAGGCATTCTATAAATATGTAAATGAATGAAGAATCAAAAAAAGAAACCATAGGTCCGCTCCAACGGCCTGACGGTGCAATCAGCAATGACCTAAGAGACGAAGCCACAATTCTGAACGACTATTTTACCTCTGTATTTACTATTGAAAATGTTACAAATACTCCTGAACCAGCATACCCCCCCCCCTTCGATACAAGTTGCTCCCATAAACACACGTGTTTTCACGGAAATCGAGATCCTTCAAGAACTGACCTACCTAAATGTGTACAAATCCACTGGCCCAGATAATCTTACATCCCGTGTGCTACGAGAAATGGCTCCAGTCATCGCGAAGCCACTGCTCCAAATATTTAATCGGTCTCTGAGAACGGGAGAAATTCCGCAGGATTGGTGACTAGCTAACGTGATGCCGATACATAAGAAAGGGTACAAGAAAAGCCCCAGCAACTATCGACCAACAAGCAAAATCACCGAACGTGTCCTGAAAAAGCGCATCACTGTCTACTGACCATCTGAGGATGCATCGGCTCATATCCGACTCTCAGCATGGCTTCCGAAATGGAAGAAGCTGCTTAACAAACTTTCTGAACTTTTCTCGAAAGTTCCGGATATTAAAGATGAAGAGAAGAGTGTAGACCTTGTGTATCTATACTTCCGAAAGGCTTTTGATAAAGTCCCCCATCAACGGCCAATGAAAAAAATGAAATCGCATGGCATCCAGGGAGAATATTTACGTTGGATCGGGGCTTGGCTTACGGGTCGTTAGCAGCGAGTTAAGCTTAAAGGAGAAACGAGAGGCTGGACGCAGGTATCATCAGGGGTACCACAAGGTAGCGTGCTTGGCCCATTCCTGTTCTCAATTTACATCAATGATCTGGATCTTAACATCCGTGGTAAAATCAATAAATTTGCAGATGATACAAAACTATGTCATCCTGCCACGAAAGGAGCCGACCACCTCATAGAATGGAGCACAACGTGGCAGGTGAGCTTTAATGTCGACAATACTCAGAAATGCACGTAAGGCTGTGAACCCTTCAACTCCATTGAAAATGAATGGGACGGAATTGGCTCCTGTCACCTAACAACGTGACTTGGGAATCACTATTACAAAGAAACTACACCACAGTCAGCAACTTGACACAAGTGTGAACATGGCAAGCAGAGTACTGGGATTCATCACCAGAAATTTTAAATACAAGTCCAAGGACATCATCATTCCCTTGTACAAGGCTTTAGTGCGGCCACACTTAGAATTTACTGTTCAATTTTGGTCGCCACATCTATGTAAAGACATCGATAACATGGAGAGAGTTCAACGCAGAGCAACGAAATTGATACCTCAGCTAAGAAACAAGCGTTATGAATGTCGCCTAAAAGAACTGAGTCTGATCTCTCTCAAGCAAAGACGACTCAGGGGACAACTATTAGAAACATTTAAGTACTGGCATGGCTTCAACGACGCACCTACAACGGGACTCTTTCAAAGAGATCTTAATGATCGCTTGCGAAACAACGGTCAAAATCTTAAGCATAAAGCTCGAAGAAAAACCTTAAGTCAGCAGTTCTTTCCGTATTTCATAGGCAGCATTTAGAATAGACTCCCTTCCGACCTTGTTAGTATGCAGCAAAGAGCTACGGGCCCTGGTTGGCCTCGAACGAGCGATACAATGACTGCAAGCTGAGAACGGAAGCATGCTGCTAACGAGGAGGTAAGTCTAACATTTCACTGAAAATTAAATTGACTGTCTCAAAATCAGGACCAGGAAAGGTACCTTTAGCCAATATAACAACAGGATTGAGAACTCCAACAGCTCGGTAATACTGTAAATGGCATCCGTAGTGGCCCTGGCTACAAACGATCTAATAATACGATGGCAGAGCATACCGTTGTCTGAACGACGGAGGTCAAGCAGTGGGGCGTAATGCGATGTAGAATGTAAGCCCACAACAAAATGTCATTTGTTTGTAACCTAGAAATGATTAGATTACATTCTTTTGTGTACCATGGAATATTTCAATGAATTTCTTGTGATGATTCTAGGAGTTCGAAACGAAATTTATTACCTCCGCCAAGGAGGTTATGTCTATATTGAGTTTGTCTCGATGTCTGTTTGTATCTCTGTCTGTCTCTTAAATAACTCAAAAATTTACAGATGGATGCTTACAAAGTTTACAGGGTTTATTAGGTATGTTAAGAGCAACAGTGTTTTTACTGTTGGTGCAAATCTTTTCAAACGTTTGCTTGTCTTTTTTCTCGATAGAAGAACATGAAAACTTATGGCCAGTTCTTTATGAAATTTACATTAATTTTGGGGGCCATTACGAAGAACAAATAACCAAACTTAAGTAATCTGTTTGTCCGTTATTTCTTTTCTCTCTATGTGGTCAAACTATATTTGTCAGTAACAAAACTCAAAAATTTATGAAAGTATGTTCATGAAATTTGTAGGAACTGATGAACATGTTAAAAGACACAAATGTTCAAATTTTTGTAGTGATTGGTTTGTCCGTTTGTGTGTTTGACTTCTATTTGTCAGTAAATCAAAATATATCTTAGGATTGTCATGAAGTTTGCAGAAATTTCTGTTATATTAAAAGGGACCAATGTGTGACAATGACTGAGTTGAGTCTGCTTGTGTATTTGACAAATGTTTGTCAAATTATTACTCAAAGCGTTACAGACGGATCTTCAAGAAAGTTATAAAAACTGTTAGTCTCGCCATCAAAGATTCCTACTTCATATTTAACAATAGACTGTACAATCAAATAGATGGGGTCTCCATGGGTAGCCCGCTCAGTCCGTCGCTAGCAAATATTTTCCTGTGTCATCATGAAAGACTTTGGCTTAACGATTGCCCTAATGACTTCAATCCGATCCACTACAATCGCTATGTAGATGACACCTTCCTAATATTTAAGAATCAAACAGATTTTGATTTATTTCTTGAATATCTAAATAGTAAACATCAAAATATTAAGTTCACTGCCGAAAACCAGTCACATAATTCTTTAGCTTTCTTAGATGTTTTAGTATCCAACCGCGACTCAGTGCTTGTCACTGGGGTTTACAGAAAGCCCACGTTCTCGGGCCTCGGGACAAGCTTTTTCAGTCACTGCTACGATCAATTTAAGATCAATGCTATAAAAACCCTACTATTTCGAGGATACCATTTGTCCTCCTCCTATCTCACCTTCTCAAACGAAGTTAACTTTCTCCGTACTTTCTTCAAAAATAACGGTTACTCGCACCATCTATTGGACCACCACTGCAAATTGTTCCTAAACAAACTGTTGGATCCCGGTATTAGCAAACCCTCTGTCCCTAAATTAGACTTCTTCCATTCGCTCCCGTACTATAACAAAGCCTCTGTTATTGCAGCAAACGCATTGAAAACATTCCTCTCTGAAGCCTACCCACACATAAACTTTAAATTTTCATACAAAAACACATTAACTATAGGCTCATACTTTAAATTTAAAGACAAACCACCCATACCGCTCCTGTCAGGTGTTATCTACCGTTTGCGTGCCTGATAACTAGATATCCGGACGTGGAGGAGAACCCCGGTCCTCGTGGTTTTGGGTCTCGCTCCTGCCGGATCTTGTGCACTAATGTTCGGGGATTATATGGTAATTTGGCTG
>LQNS02277275.1:2131779-2157996 GCA_001587735.2 Parhyale hawaiensis | reverse complement strand
TGGTTCGCTTAGTGTTCTAAGTGCTTCCCAGCACTGTGAACCCGTTAAAACATATAGAATAATAGGAGAACCAGTCCTTGCGCACCTAACCCAAGGTTCTCGGAAGGGGTGTACCTCTATCAGGCCATAACGAAATATATATATATGTATTTGTATATCGTCTGTCCACCCAATAAGTGGTCGAAGGAGTTAAGAAACGTTCATAATTTTTAACATGGAGTTTGGTGGGTTGCCCATACAAAAAACCGGGAATAGCTGGTCATAAAAAATGACGGTGATGAGATTTGGTCTCTACCCAAAAACAGGTAGAATGAGTTGAGCTATATTCATAATGTTTTTTTTTTTTTGCCGGGAGTCTGGTGGGCTGTCGTCGATGTGACCCATGCCAGAAAACTACGATTAGCTGGCAATAAAAAATGACGGCGATGAAATTTGATACTTCCGCGGGTGATGGGTCTTACGCCACGAGGCGTTCTAGTTCGTTATAGTCCGAGGTTTAAGTCTTCTTGTCGTAAACAGGCCAACACACAACTGTAACTATAGTGCAGCAAATGAAGTTTCTTCTTCGCAACAGCGCTGTCACAAGCGTGCAACCGAAATTTAGCCAAAAAGAAGTGATAGCGATAAAACTGATATACCAATTAATTCGTGAAACATTCTAGAATTTCGCACTTCACGTTAAGCGACCCTTCTGAGAACAGCACGGAACAAGTTCCGGAGCTTCAATGCGAGATCCATTCACTAGAGGACAGAGAGGGACATGTTAAACAACTGAAGAATACCTATATAAGATATCCATCAGAGAGCATTACAAGGCAAGCGGCAGAACTTCAAACGTCAGGCCTCTAAGTCGTTCTGCTGCACCATTACAGACAAGCGTTCCGGCTTAGGTTTACAAAAAATGCACTAGCTAGTCCCACTCTTCTAAATCACTTATTGCTGTCAGATGAAGCGAGAGGGTCAGTACTTATAACTAAACATAATACTAAACCGAATACTCTGTTTCACGTTCATTTCTCGTCTCAACAAGTTATTAGCAGTTACAAATAAATTGCTTACTGCTAATAGCTCTCGTGCAGCCACAACAAATTAACTGTTTCGACACCGTGACTACTCTGTTCTGACCTAGAAAACCCTTTGTAGATGATCCAATCGACCGAGGTGAGGTGACTTGATCACAATCAAAATGCATTTGTATGAGGCCATTCAAAACTCCTGTCATTTTACTACCAATGGCTTTCGCGCAACACTATTACTTTATTATTACCAAAAAAGGTTGACCTTTTTACATATATTCGCAGCCATAAGATACATGACAGCCATCATATAGCGGGAAGTGTAATAGGATTGTGTAAAATGGACTATTAGTGACTTAGAAAAGCACGTTCTGATATACTGACGCATCCAATGGAGGTAGCTTCTGAGCAGGTAGCTTGTTACCATACGCAAGAGAAGGTAGTTGTCATATCTCTATCAGCTTGAGACAGTTACGTCTTCATTGGAATCGCATTTACAATCTCTTATAATGTCGTTACACATGGTGTAGCGATCTGTAGTTTCTTGAAAACTTTTGAAGCAATCTTACCATTCAGTAAATGTAAAAGAGGAGCCATCTTACGGCCTGAGCTTATGACATGGAAGATTCTTAAATCCTATAGCTATCAGGGCATAATCACTACTATGATCAAGTTATTGTTTTTATAGACCTGTGACTGGCGGCAAGGAGCCAAGCCCCTCTACCACCAAAAGATAACAGCAGTTACGCGAATTACTAAAATACTGCCGCACACACAGCCTGTTCTAGGCGCGAAGGTTCGGACCAACACTTCACCCACTGCATTCCGTGCGCAGTCCACAACTGCTTAATGCCGGTATAGTAAATGCTGGAGATATATGGTATATACGGAATATTTTGTAACTGGTTCATTGTAACTGGTTATACGAAATGTTAACTGCTTCTATTTTGCGACAGCAATTTTACATGAAGCAAGACACCTCTTCCTAAGTCTACCGGCCACGGAAATAGAACCAGCTGTTGCGTGCAGTGGATTAGACAATATGGAGGATATTGGATGTCGAACTAATCAGTTCGGTCGGTGCTTCGTGCCCTGGTCGGCTTTGGTTTAGAATTTGTTGCTGGCATGGGCTTTCGGTCGAATTGGCCTGCAGGCTTTTAAGTCAGTTGTAAATATTTTTTTTTGCCGGATTTCCTTTACCAGCGTTTTGGCATCCCGGTGTTGCAAGATGTTTCATTTGGGTTGTATGACGTCTCCGTGGGAGCCCAAGAGTGAAGTTTTAATAATAATAATAGTAATATGGAGCAATTGAATATCATCTGGCTTGCATCTGTAACGTAGACTCATGAACGCTCCAGCAGCGATCAAAGCAACGGGGTCGAATGTGGCGACTGAACAGGACGGTTGGGGTGAGAGCTGGCGTAGAAGTCTGGTTACATCAGTATATGTAAAAGCTATACTGTTTCACGTAAAATGTTACAATATGAGAAGTAGCCTAAAAAACACAAGTACCGTAATCAAGAGCGGTAAAGGCAGGGATCACACAAAACGACACATCCAAACTAAAATAAATAGTAGCTACGAAAAACCTTAAATCATGGGACGGCAAGAGCAGGAATCATGCAAAAACACAACCAAACTAATAAAGGAAACCATAGCTTAACATTACCAAAACCAAAAGGGATAATTAAAACTGTGCGTCATGTACTGCAGGACTCTAGTATGACTTGACTTAATAACAAGCAAGGTGCAGTTCAGAAATGAGCCCAACGTATTTCATTTGTAAAGTGGAATCAATCCTTGGAGGTCACGCCGTACGACGAAATACTATGCGACATTATCTAACCTCCACTACCTACTGCTCCTGCCGAAGACAGTCGGCACCCCGCCGAAAGCACGCCACTAATTCGACTGTACTGTTCTTTGAAAAAGTTTCAGACCAATCTAGTACCCTGAGCTAATGAATTATATATTAGTCGATTGAACGCGTTTGAAACGAGTAGTGGATTGCAGCAAAATTCGCTATCAATAACATACGCGTCCCCACCGAATGCTCCCGCACCCCCTTGGGTGAGATACCTGGGGTTAGTTGGGTATCATTTCTCCCACACAAATCTTGGAAAGATTGGGCAAAAAAACTTTAATATTAAACGTTCAAAAAAAAAAACATTACTATAGGGCAAGTAAGGTAACTCAGAATTCCGAAACCGCGAAGATTTAAGTTGCAGTAGGGTCAAAATGAACTGTCCGAACCTGAAGAGAAGTGGTAGCAGTAGTAGTAGAAATTTTACCAGCGCTTCAGTGGCACACTGCCTATATCGCGCCGAACTATTCCTGTGTTTAACCACAGGCTCGTGCGCCGCTAGAGCGCGGAACTTGTCTTATTTCATATTACACAGTAGTGAAGAGAACATTATTATTATTATTATTAATTTTAGATATAGTTATGCAATTCACAAAGAAAAGAGTAGAGCCGTAGTTGACGATAGCAATTATCGTAAAGGATTCATCACAGTTTGTGATAGAGGTTACATCTGGTAAGAAAAGTCTGCAGGACATTTCTATTAAATTGGCCACGAGGTCCCTCAGAAAGCATTCCTCGGAGGATGAAATCAGCATCCCGACCATGCAGGTCCGGATAGCAATGAGAAGTGGTAGAGCTAGAAAAACGCCCAAGTGCCGCTGCAGTCCCATGAACTTTAACACAGAACAATCTGCTAGTCTTAGTAAAATTATTCAAACTTATCTGCATTTAAAAAGGGGTAGGTGAATAAGAGAATTGCCAGATAATGCAAACTCTGTCAGGCGATATTTTTAATTTTCCAGCCCTTTTCATACTTGGGATACTTAAAAAAATTTTTAAAGGTACAAATTTTGGGTAGCACAATTCTTCTTGTTATAATAAAGGTAAAGGTAAAGTCAACTTAGACCACACCCTCACCTGGGAAACCCACATGCACTGGTTTGTGCTGCGGGTATAGGCCCACTGGCCCCAGATAAGTAAGTGTAGTCGCAGTCGCCCNAGGAACAAATAACCCGAGACCCCCCACCCCCCTCATCTCTGAGGAAAGCAGTTCCGCCACGGTGCCGAGCATGCACACACAACTGCCGAGTCAGCACACCAAGATCTGCAAAGAGCTCGTTTGCACGGGGAATCGAACGAGCGACACAAGGTGTTAGAGCTGAGAACGTAAGCATGCAGCTACCGTGGCGACAATAATACTTTTTTCGAATTTGGCATTCAAAGTAACCCTCCTTTGGTAAAGTAAAAACTTGCGTTTTAAATCATATCAACTTCAGTTTGTGCTCAGATTTTTAAAGAGCAACGTACAAGAAATTCAGCGCGTGGTAGCTGATCCCAAGAGTGTGCTTGGCAGTGGCTGGATGAAGAAATTAGCCATGGTTAGTGTTATACCATAACAAAAAAATACTACTGTAATTTTTCACAGACATTTTAGAATTTTCTTATTATTACATTGATATTTTCCTCCTAATTCCGATACAACGACAATCAATAGCGATCCAAGATATAAATCTCGACAGAAGTCTTCACCACCACGTTGAAAAGTCATGGAACTCTTATAGGAGTGCAATTAGTATAAAAGTGGTCAGTGCACCAGCCACTACTCACATTTTTGAAAAAGTCGCAAAGAATCACCGCAAGACGAAGAAGGAAAGGAGAAGGCAAAAGAAAGAAACACCCGTGCGGAGGGTTCTTCCCGTGGCCCCCCACACGGGAGCAGATAGAAGTCCCATGGGATTAGTCGCTTATCCCCACTCGCAGGCTCACCTCGCGAAACAGAAAAACAAATATATAAGGAGAACGTATCTAACCCTACAAAGTAATCTTTTCAGCAGGGACTGCTGCAAGCTGCAGCATCCCCTGCGGAATAGTTACCGAAGAACCCCAGGGGCCGTGTTTTAACGACTGCGCATGTTAACCAGTTCCGCAGCACAAGGGCCCAGAACTGCGCCACCACTCCCCGTTAACTGAAGCTCTGCACCAACTCTAGCATCACCTCTGTCGTCATCTGGTCACAGTTAGACAGTCTCAAATATTTTATCGCCCTAAAGCCCGGTCCAATTACTTTGAGCAACGTTCGGCATTATTATCATTGTACAGGTATTCCTCCACGACCGCGCACTCGACGTTCCAAAATCAACCGTCGTGGTCAAAGCGCGCCTTCTCCAAATCACGAGTAGAATTATAAGTTCTAGTTTAAAGTTGACTGATTTCTTTGCTGAATAGATTAGGAGAAAACATTTTTTCATGGGGTAACTAATAGAATCTTAGAAAGGGTAAGTTAAAATACTGGTAACCTATGTACATTTTGCTCCAAAATTCAAAGGTATATAATTCACATACATACATAGAGTTATTTGTGTGTTTCAAAACTAACAGATTAGAAGAAACACAGACAAATACGTATACGGCAATTACGTAATGAAAACAGAACCTTAGCATACAAGTTAACGAAGTTTAATTTCATCATATCAGATTTCATAGTGGTTCATCACACCATCAACTACTAAATTTTTTTTTACAATTTCACAATGTTTCGCGACGCATTTCTGTCGATCCATTTCTCAATAAGGGCCAAATGTTGGAAATTTGTAGCGAGCTGCTGTTAAGCTGTGGCCGGCAGCTTTCCAAACACGACAGATTAAGATATTTTTCGGCAGTGTCGTTCTGAAGACGTTTGCGCTGTGGAGAAAGCGCGGTCACAAAATAAATGCGCGATAGCGAAATTACGCGGATAAATACGTCGCGGTCGTAAAGGAATGCCTGTATTGAGTAGTTTAAAGCCTCCGTTTCAGCAACAAAGGCGATCTCAGAGAAGAAAGAAAGGATATACCGTATGTCAATAAATAGAAACGTGGAACCCACGCACGAGGGTGTACACATACAGGATCACCACGCATAGGAACAGTAAGTCGGGGAAGAAGAGGAAGAACAGAGGGAAGTAACATCAGTAAGAGTAAGAAAACGGAAAGAAGCAAAGTGGGCAGGAAGGAAAGACGTCCCGCAGGCCTAGCTACGGTTAAAATAACCTACAAGGACTCCCCTGCGGGCGCAGCTTCCCATAACATAGGATGGCGCAACCTATACGGCTTAAGGGGGTAGCGTTCCGTAAGGCCTTTGAGCTACAGAAGAGGGACACGGTAATTTCAGTACGAAGGCTTGCTTGTTAGGGTATTTATCTGCGGCTTGTGATAGAGTCAAGTCAAAAATTACTCTTACAACTAAACATCGTAAATCACTTCACAATAAAATATACGCGATTAAGTCTGCTGATATTAAAAGTCCAGCAGACACATTGTCATTAGAAAGTCTCGACTTCACAGTCTAGATAAGGTGTTGCTTGCTGTTCACTCTTCCATTTTTCAAAAAATAGACAAGAACACACCAATACACACAACAAGCAGCCGTGTGGCTTCGCGTTCTCACAATAAGAAGCCAGCGCTAATAGTAAGCAACCTAGAAATGGCTAGTTTTCCAAGTTGTCATATCAGGTTCTGCATATAAATACCTACTACATACTGTAGTTCTGCAAAACTAACGAAAATAATGTCGAACATCGTAACCAGATCAAAAGAAAAAAAAATAATAGAATGAGTAACTCAGAATACTGAAAGGTAAATTCTTTTAACGCATTCCAAATAAAAAATTAAAAATAACAAACAGGGGCGTTTGGCTGAGACATCAGCTAAGTACACGGTACATATGTACTGTATATGTTAATATAACGAATTGCCGCGTACTTAGCTGACATAAGTATGACCAATCAATAATGCTATTAATACTTGGTAAAAATGATACTTTTGGAAATAAAAATAAGCTCTATGATTTAGGAGATTCATAAAGAGAACTACTGTGAACACCTAGCAACATCATCTTTAGGCGAGATAGCGCACAAGGAGTATCGAGGAAGATAGTAACTTAATTTGATCAGCTGTAAACTGCGCTTAATAGAAATGAAGAAAAAGTAAAACAGACACAGTGACGCAAATCAGAAAGCTAACAGTAAACAATATATACAACAGAATCTAAATCTAAGTCTATCATTAGGTTCAACATACGTGAGGCGCTCTAGCGGAATATGTCATATACAGACAATCGTAGTATTGAGACGATGGGGTATAGCAGTGATGGCCAATCCAAAAATAAATATCTCAGTTTATGAACATTAAACGAGCTGCCACATGCGAATCAATTCTCAATTGCAAGAACATCAGGACTAAAGTAGGAGAGAACAAGCGTCACAAACTGCTCTGCAAGTCCCTGCCATATATGCTGTATATTAGAGGGCTACATTTAGGCGTGCTGTCAACAGAACCGCTGGTAAGAACAGCATAACAATGTGCGAAGAACATGTAGTGCATCCAGTGCAGTGCAATGAGGGACTTAACGTTACAAAACAGCTTCAAGGAAACCAACTAAGGAAGACAATCATGTTACGAGGCACCACAGTGCAAACTAGAGAGCACTCTGAGAACGCATACCTCCGCCAAGCAAGGCAACGATAACGGAAAATCCAAATTTGTTCTGAAACCGTAATTTTTTATCGTATCAACTCCAAAATCTAATCATTTGTGCCTTTAGATATAGTTAACAATTCCTGTAATCTTCATGAAGATCCGTTCATAACTTTCTAAGTTATTCTGCTAAAAAACATTATGACAAACATAAGTCAAACACCCAAACCGATCATCACCAAAATTTAATCATTTATGTATTTTAACATTAGTAACAACTCCTGTAAATTTCATCAAGATCTATCCATAACTTTTTGAGTTATTGTGCTAATAAGTATAAAGGCAATCAAACGAACAGACAGATCATCCCACAAATTTGGTGATGTACTCTTCGTATTACACCTAACAACTCATATAAATTTCATGAAAATTCATCCATTACTTTCCGAGTCATGGCCTTAAGAAAAACTAGGCAGACAGCAAAACAAACAGATGAACGGATTTTTCACCAAAAGTTAATCATCTGTTACTGGTAACAAGCCTAATAATCCCTGTAAATTTCATAATGATCCGTCCATAACTTTTTCAGTAATCTTGATGACAAACAGACGCACAGACAGATCAACAGAATAAAAGACCGATAAAAACAACAAAAACATAACCTCCTTGGCGGAGGTAATAAGGAAGCGCACCGAGACGCGGTTCACTGCCCAGGGTAGAAGCGCTAACGCCAGGCAATACAAAGGCTGCGAACAGAAAGCCACGAGAGGAACCTCGGGTGAACTGCACTCCTCGGTGCGAAGAAGAAGCACTCAGCTCACCCGTAATACAGCTCTCAGCTCACTAGCAATACAGTGCTGAGCTCACTAGTGATGCAGCACTCAACTGCTGGTTATGAAAAGGAAGGCCTCATCTGCAGCGCTTACAATTGCAGCCGTGCCGCAATAGCGGCAAAGCTCAGAGAACCCAACTGAGAACTGAACCTATTTCATTGGTTATTGTCCACTGCAAACAAGCAAGTTTTTGCTGAATGATCCAGCTCCGTTAGCTTGCGTAGCTACAGAGGCGGATGGGGATTTACGGCTACAGGTTAGACCGCCTCATCATGATAGATTCATACCCTGTAGGTTAAGCAGCACTGGGGGTGTCAACACCAAAATAATCTAAAACTATAAATGGGATCGTGCAATTACCATAACCATATTCATAAATCGAAAACAAGCGCCTGCAAATCATTACCAAAATTTGCTTCAATGACTCTGCCAAACACGTTAACGTCAAGTTAAGCATACGGTATTCCCCGTGAGTGTGAGTCCTGTACACTTGCCCACATGTTATCCAACCATATCTTACCATCAGTGATGCACTTTATTTGCCAGTTCACGCAGCACATAAAATATAGCGACATGCATCAAATACATGAAAAGTTCGTCTCATAAACAAGACAATATAAACTTAAATAGGTAACTGATGTTCTCTCTTTCCTCGCAAGACTTCTCAAGCCATACTCTCTCAGTAAACATTTCTTCCCAAATATATAACGATAGAAGACTCGTTTTCCATTCTGCACGCACACCGAACGAAGTCGTTTGGGCCATCAGTTGCTTTACATTACACTGCCTAAAATATTAATTGGTTCCTCGTAAAAGTATTGTTCGAAACGTTCTTTCAGAAGAACTGTGGGCAGTACAGACTCAACTAAACGTAGCTTTACACCAGCGCGCAACAAAGGCATTATTACCAAGTATTTTCAAAGGTCCAAACACTAAGTGGCATATATGCTAAAAGAAATACATAGCAAATATCAAGGCATCTCTCATAGCAGAATTCCGTAAGTACGGTATAGCCGAGGACAAAATTATGAGGCACCCCACGATAAGTTTGTTTTCAAATATATCTGAATAAATTTTTCCTGTGTAGGCGATGTCCGATGATTTTAGTGCTTCAGAATCACATTCTGAATAACAAAGGTAGATAAGTTTTTACAATAGAGCTGTCTAAAACACTTAATTCAATCCAGGCAATAAATAGTGCGTATGTTTTCTGAGCAAATCCTCTACATTTAATTCCACTTTTCATTTGCAGAACCTCAATTTTTTATAGCTTGTTATTTAGCACATTTGTTCAAAAGAGATGGTCACCAAAAACGAAAATTAATGTTAAAGGGCTCCAATTGTTGCACACTGCGAAAATGGTTAGCCTCAAGATGAAAGTGCCTAAAAAATGAAACGTTCAAGAAAAGGTGTCAAACATGCTATCATGGAGACCAATTCAATCAAAGGTGTAAGGCATCAAGGGAAGACAGACTGATGACGAGGGCATCGCTGGCTGACAGGAGAGAAACAAGTCATGAACCGTGAATGCTGAGCTTAATGAAGCAGCAACTGGTAAAATCTCATCCCATACGGTGAGATGAAAGTAGAATTTTTTTCTCAAAAATGGAAAAACTAGTAAAAAGCCATTGCTGTCCGATGCCAACAGGAAGAAAAGGCTTGTTTGCAAAAGCGCATGAACATTGGGCTGGTGATGATTGGGCTTAAGCGATTTAGTCAGTTGAAAGCAGCATTGAGGCGAGTCTTATGATGTTTCTCTATTAAATTTGCACTGTCACTTTCTAGTTTTTTTTTGCAAACTTGCAGAATGGGTTAGATATGCGAACATTCGATTAATTTTTTTTTTTTCAGCCGGTTTTTGAAACAACTGGTGTTGTCTATGTTCGTAGGAGAGTTAGAGAAGCTCATCACCTACAGTGCGTTCTACCTACGGGAAAATTTGGAGAAGGCAGCGAGCGTTATGGTTTAGGGCCGCATGACGTCATCATGGACTGGAATGCCATTAACATGCAAGGTGAGCAGCGTACCGTACACCAGCATGTTGGACAGAGTGTACAGCCACTGAAGAAATATTCAATATTAACATACCTGAGGGTGTCATCTTCCATCAAGACAATGCTCAGTGATACGCTTCAAGAGTTGCGAGGGGTTGGTTTCACAGGGAGGTTGTAAGGGTAATAGATAGGTCTCCTCAGTGCCCCGTCCTAAATCAAGTTGTTAGGAAGCATAAATGTTCCTCAAAACAACAGTTAGGAACCAAACTTTATAAAGAATGGCTCAAAAATGATGCAGCCACTGGTGCTAATTTAGTCATAAGCAAGCTTGCCTAAACGCATGAAAGCTGCGATAAAATCAAGTAGGGTAAACTAAGCACTAGATGCAACCATACTTAATAGTACTATAACTCAGTGTGTTATGCTCGTCATCCATCAATAAAATATGTTTTAAACAGCGTTCTCTGACATTCAGGATATCTCATAATTTTCTTCATGACTGTAGGCGAAAAGCTCTGGAAAAAATACTCCTCTCCCTGAAGAAAGCAATGCAGCGCTAAGCTGCTAGTGAGCGCAGTCCAAGAGAGATGCTACAATCTACTGTAGCTAGCAGTAGCTACGTACAGTCAGACTAACGAATGGCAGTAAACAACCGACTTGTCTCTTTCAAGATGATCCAAGAACTCGGGGTGTGAGTAGCATTCCAGTAAAATGATTCATAAACAACTCTTTCACAAAGATTCTAGCAGAAAGGAAGTAAACAAAGAACGAACAAAGAGGTGGTACTATTGAAACAAACAAAATTCCGAAAAAATTAAATGGGACTATGAAGCCGTCAAAAGTTTGGTCCCTTCATATTGCTTCATGATGTTACTGTAAAACTTGCGACTGGTCTTAACCATAACACAAAAAGTCAAAACTAAAACAGCACAACGTAACCTGCTTTCCTAAAGAGCCGACCCAGCTAGTGCTGCTGTGAAAAGACTACACACAAGAACACTGCACACCTAGTAATATACGTTCTGACAATCTGCATAGCTATAGAAAAACGACTAAAATGTTAACTGCAACAACCAAGATGGCTTCATCGCAAGGAAAATGGTAGCTACCTGACGAGTGGAAGTCAAAGCAAAGTTAGGGCCAGTTTCTGAAGACACAACAGAGGTTATGAAACATTACCGTTCGCACTGATATGCACACTAGCTAAGGTGGCTAGAGGTAGATAGCGTTCAAGGGTCAGTCCTCGTGAAGGAAACTAATGCAAAATTCTTCTCCTCACAACATTCTTTCTGGATAACTAGCTAAAAAGTTGCAGAATCTTAAAAAACTTAGGTCAAAGAAACATAACGAAATCCAGGAGACTACGAGCAACACACTTTTCATCATTATGTGTTTGTAGCTCCAGTTCACAAAATAATAATGATACACAAACGATTTATTATTGCAGTTTGCGTCAGCAATTCACATATTTCTTACTTTTAGGAGCGGGCCTAAACGGAATAATTTTGTGGAGCACCGCTCCTGTCAACCAAAATATTCTCAGAGTAGAGTTATTATCGAAACAGAAACGATTTTTCAAGTTAGAGAAAACTTAAGCGAATGAATTACTACATTAGTAGTAGTACCTATAGTTACTGCAAGAGGCGTGTGAAGTTGTACTACGTGCCAAAACGTCACCATATAAATGTTACAGCAAACAATGACCTTTCCAAATACATGTTCAGGCAAAACAAATTTATGCAATTTAATGTGCTGCATCTAATATGCTTACAAGCATACAAACACAGATCTACCAGGTACGATGAAGTGTTTTTTGAAAAGCAAGGACCACCGTCCGAGTCCCTAACTACACCATAGCCAAAAACGTTATGCTAGCTTGGGTTCATAAAGAGAGCGACGATCATTACCAAAATTGATATACTTTCTTGGGTACACAAAGAAAGTGAAAGCCAGTAGGTTGATAGTCAAAAATTAGGTAGAATGCTGAATTTGTTTAAACAGTTCAACTACAAGCATATTAACAGTCACAGCCTAAAGAGCTCAAGTTATTAATATACATTTAGTTTTCTAAACTAACAACATTAACCACAGGAAGACAAAAAAGTGGCTAACTACTCGAGATTCTCACTTGCTCTGCGTCTGTGACACTGTTTGGTATCAGCTCACCCTGTGAACCATCGCGAGCAGTTTCAAAACTACGGCAAGTGAATCTGTGGCGCAGCGCGGTAGTGTCGTCATCTGCAACCGAGTGCTGCAGTGACTCAGGATGACAGTTTGGCATAAGGCCCTCACACGGAACGTGTGCTGAAGATGCCACTGAGGTAGGGACTGGAGAGTAATGACCCGCGGGGTCACGTTTCTCTACAGCAGAATCCCGCTCACATGATAATAAATCTTCAGCAGAAGTAGATGAGGGCCGGAAGATTGTGTCATCGTCGACGTCATGGTCAGGTAGGGCAGACGATTTGGGCAGCTGCATCTCGAACTGAGCGTCCAGCAAAGGTGGAGTGGTGCGGCCCTTCTTTGGTGTGCTGCTGAGGCTGCTGCTGCTGCAGGCCGTGCTGGGACCATCAGAGAAGCTGGACACGCAGCAGTGCTTGGCGAACTCCCGCTGGTACTGCGACTTGAGGTCAGCCTTTGGTGGGTTCGCCTTCAGGAAACCATCTATTTCCAGATCAGTCATGCCGCCTTTAACTGCAATAGCAGCCTTCACTCTGGGAAAAAATATTGTCAAGTTAATATACAACTCATTTGAGCACGAAAACGCAACCACTGCTACACACCGCAATGCAAAAAGACAAATAGTGGGTAGAAAAATAAATAAACGGATGTACCCACCGTCTCAAAAATTTCATTGTTTGTTCCTCGCAACATTTCCAATAGTTGCTGTGAATCTCATGAATATCTGTCTATAATTTTTGAGTTGTGTCGCTAACAGACAAACCTCGGCACACACAAACGGTAACCTCCAAAGCGGAGATAATAAGTTCAGGACCCTTTGGCAAACACTGCACTGTATTTATTTCTCTATCAGTGTGTTTACCGCCATCTGTATACACTTATTTGGAGTTGAGCAGTTTCTTTCCTTTGTGTTGTTTTCTGATAAATCTCAAGTACGTTGTAAATACATCGTTAGTTTTTTGCAACAGCCATTCTTCGTTATTCGTGCTGCCGAGTTTCTCCCTCTTTGAGTAGATAACACAGATAAAGGAAGACTGACACAGCAGCTCTTAAGTATCTACTTAAGAAAGTTTGTGCCAACGATACGTCAGACCGTGACGGGCTTGTTTGCATCATAAGTTCATACACAGTAAAGAAGTTTCCTGTAGATAGCTCCAGCTGTAAGAACTGTCACTAAGGGCAGGAAGAGCAACTCTTTAGCAGATATTTTTGCAACAAAATTTACACCAACGACGCCGTCAGAGCCATCACTTCCTTGTTCGCAACATAAGTTAGCGAACAGGTTAGGCACTAGTTGAATGTGGATAGCTCCAGCACTGCGAAATTTCGTGAATATCAGGCAATGGCTCTTCAGTCTGGAAAAATGACCGATGTAAATTAATGTTCGTTCAAATGTCCCTGCAGTATCGGAAAGAAGGGTAAAAATTAGTCTTTGAATGAACCAACACAGATGTTGATGAAATGATTACAGAGCCGGGCTCAAAGTATGTAAAGTAGCTGTCAACTTCGAAGTGCAGAAGCAGGTAGTGTATTATTGAGGCATAGGCGGATGACACATAATTGCTGGCAGACAATCTACTCATGAAATACTACCAAGAGTCTTGGCTCATGGTGTCACAGGCTTTCCTCATCCGGTACTCCCTCTCAGTTAAAATACTAATGTTGCCTTTGCAAGATGAGGTGTCCCACAATCGAAAGTCGTGGCGAGGTTCGTTTCTTTTTATAAAATATTTTGGATTTGGTACTTTTGTATTTCCCGGACCGACAAAAGAAGTTTCTTAGCTCTATAAAACCCACCATCTTTCCTGGAAGACATTAGGAAAATCCCATTGATTTTTGCTCAGTTCAGCTGATTCCCGCTGTATTGCACTCTGTTGAAGAGAAGATGTGAGGCGTTGTGAGAATTGGGCGTAGTGCGTCACAATGTTTCGCTCACTCCAGTGTCACATCCTTCCGAACTTAGTTCAGCGTGAACTGCCAGCGAGTGATCAAACACTCCGCATATTTTTTTTTAGTTTCTTTGCTAATCGCGAACATGGAGTGCCACAATAATTCATGCACGTGTAAAAGCATTTCGGCATTCCTTTGAAGAAAACTTTTATGAAGTGATGCGAGCAAATTTTCTAGTGTCCTTCGTGTAATACAGTGGGCTGTTTCGCCAAAACATTCATGTAAACAATGGATCTACCAAGATTCTATACTATCTCGCCAACATGCCTCATTGTAGGAGTTGTTGCTCAAGAAAAAGCTAAATGCCGATGATGATGCTGAAGATGCTTCTATTACAATTGAACTAGGTGAGCCTATTATGAAGTTCATTTATTAATTCATTAAATGACATGAATAAGTATGAGCAATGCATTAGCCCATTTTCTGAGGATTCTGAAACATTCTTGCAGATTTATTCTGTTGAAACTAATGTTACCTTTTACTCTCAAAGCTGCAATATTGTCTTTACCATTGTTTGCAGATTTCAAATATTATAAAGTTTATATATGAATTATCATTACATATAACTATAAGCGATGCATCAGCGCGTTTCTGATGAGTTCTGGAACATTATTGCACATTGCAATTGAAATCTACATGCCTGGTAGGCACGTTTCCTCTGTTTTATAAGCAGCTTGCTGGCGTTCTAGCCCCTAAGCTAGCAGTGATCTTTTGGCGCCTTATACGGTTAGGAAATTTTCCCCGGTATTGGCATACTGGGAATATTACTCCCATGCCCGAGGGTCCAGTGTCGCCCCATGTCGCCAACTGCCGGCCCATTACACTGACGCTCATTTTATTGGAAGTGTTCGAGAAATTGGTCGCCTGTACGCTTGGTCGTTTTACTGAGGTTAACTATGGGCTTGCTGCCTGCTGGTCAGTTTGCGTATAGAACTGGCTGGTTTGTTGTGACGCCTTGTTGTCTGTGCCACACCATCTACAGTCTGCGGTGGATTATCAGTCTGAGGCACGCCTAGTACAGTTGGACTTTAGCTTGGCATTTGATAGTCAAACACAGGGGTCTATTATACAAGCTGGAGTCGGTTGGTGTGGGTGGTAGGGTTCTGTCAATCATTCGTGATTTTGTTTCTGAATGAACGCAGAGTGTGTCTGTCGACGGCGTTTTGAGTGCCTCAGGGTAGCGTGCTTGGCCGCCATTGTTCGTTCTGTATACTAGTCACATGTTCTCTTCGCTGTCGCCCAGTCTCTGAATAGGATTTTGTCACTCATTAGTTCATAGTGCTCGGCCTGGAGTATGAAGCTGAATGCCAGTAAAACCAAGTCTATGATTGTCGTTTGGTCTTGGACACTTGTACAGTAGCATCCACATCTGGAGACAGATGACACTTTGCTTCAGGGGTCTAGCTCCGTGGAGATTCTTCGTGTTGTCTTTGATGAGAAGCTTACTTGCAGCTGAATATGAGGCGACTGGTGCCACGTTCTTCCAGTAAGATTGGGCTCCTTCGCAAGGTGAATTCTGTATTTGGTGACAGTGAGGTTGTGCGCAGATACTTATATGCTTTTTTGCTGCCTGTGTTAGAGTATTGCTCACCGGTCTGGGCTTCAGCAGCTGACAGTCACTTACGTCTGTTGGACCGACTTGTTAATTCAGCCAGCAGGCTGTGCGCAGATAATGATCTGGTGAAACTGTCCCACAGGAGAGGGGTGGCCGAACTCTGTATGTTTTACAAGGTATACTACAATGAGAGGCATTGGTTGTATTCTTCTGTCACGGCCCTAAAAGTCTCTAGGAGAATTACACGAGCTGCGGTCGGCCCGCACTCTTTCACGTCGGAGAATGTTAGGTGCCGAACTAATCAGTTCTGTCGGTGCTGGTCTGTTAGGGTTTGGAACTCATTGCCGGCATCGGCTTTCGGTCGCCTTGGCCTGCAGGCGTTAAGTCAGCTGTAAATGGCTTTCTGTTGAATTTCCTTAAGTAGCATTTCGGGCTTCCTGGTGTTGCAAAGTGCTTCATTTGGGTTATGCTACCTGTCCGTGGAGGCTTGGGCCCGATCTTTTAATAATAATACCGAAATACTGAACCGAATGACCAGTTTTTTTAAGTACCGAATACAAATACGACGGTACAGAAAAAATACCGAATCCAAGCTCTGATATTAACCCTTTAAGGACCACTAGGCTTCACGAGTCCCACTTCGCAACAATTATGTTTCAAAATAAAGAAGGGATAAGTGATTTTTAGACCTATGAGCACCGCGACTATGAGACGGTAGTCAGAGGACCACAACTTAAGACTATCTCCAAAAATCTGAGAGAAACGGAAACTTGGTCCTTAAAGGTTAAGCCTATATGAACTGAAGCCAGGAAGTCGCGTCTACACATTCGGCCGACGCGGCCACACCTCTAAAACACCCACCTCGTCCGAATGTGGAGACGTGACTTCCTGGTTTCAGCTTAATATACGTGACTAAACTACTCTGTAAACAGATATAGCAATATGCTATGTGGGCCATAGATTAGGTAGGGTGTAAAAGGCTTTGTGTTGAAATACTCAAGTGATCCGACAATTCGTTCAAGAATTAGCAAAATACAGTGTAACACCGCCAACAGTGTAACACCGCCAGTACAAACTGTAATAGGTTAGGGTAGGTAAGGTTATTGTAGGTTAGATTTGGTAAGGTAGGTAAAGTAATGTTAGGTTAGGTAAGGCTCGGTTTGGTTACTTTAGGTTAGGCAGGGCTTTGTTAGGTTAGTTAAATCTTAAGTTAGGTGAGCTAAAGCTAGGCTAGTTAAGGCTAGGTTAGGTAAGGGAAAGTTAGGTTAGGGTAATTCGTAATAAGATCAGTGCCTCAGAACAACTGTCACACCAGTCTTTCCCACCTGTACAATTGTTACCTAAATATTCCTCTCCTCTCTAGCACAATTGTCACCTCAATATTCCTCTCCTGTACAATTGTCACCCCAATATTCCTCAGCAGTACAATTGTCACCCCAAATGCCTCTGGGGGTGACAATTGTACAGGTGATTCAATATTTTTCTATGTTGTTTAAACCTATCGACTGAGAATGGCTTCGACATAGTGCGCCAGCAGCTCGACTCAGATCCGCTGTAGATGCATAGCTATGCCTGAGACAGAACCAGAAAATGATCGTAGGTCATTCTCACTGTTTTCAGAAGTCTACCACAAAGAAAAAAATCCCCGTAGTTTGAGCTGTTCGAAAAAAATTATCAAGTGCTTACTTAAATGGCAGCATTAAGATTTTCGATGAAGATTAAGCTGTAGCCATCTATGGATGCAATGCATCTTCCTTACTGTAGAAGAATGATCACAAACATGAAAACTCGAGGTATCTACCGAAAGAAATTCTTTACCGTCAATTGTCAGAGCCAGGTCCACTAGATATAGAACAAGCAGCTCACTTCTTCGAATAAAGCTACAAATTAATACTTCATGTGTTTGAGTTTCGCACGGTCAAAATATTATCCTTGCAAAACTAAATCACCAGTGGTAAAAACGATGATGGCTCAATAATAATGGCTCTGCAATAGACAGTGATGTGTATGCAGACTACTCAAGACCTCAAATTACCATTCTTAACTTAGTCAATGTCCATACCAATTCGTAACAAAGTTTCAGCAGCGAATAAATTTTGCCCTAAATTGAAGCTTTTTTTTCTGGCCTCGGGACTTTCGAAGAACACGAAAGACATTACGGAGCAAATTTTTGTCAGATACGGTACAGCATTGCCTAAAAGAAACTAATTTTTGTTTACCTCTGTTGATTATTAGGCAGAAAATAAAGAACAATAAGTATGTGAAATACATCCACAGCAGAATTAATATACGTCTTAAGAGAGAATGAGTGCCGACAAACATTTCAATGCCATAATTGTTGTCGGCCGGGCATACTACGATATTCATATAGCTACTTTACCATTAGGGGTGCCGATACCAAGTTTTTTGCCGATGCCGATTCCTATTTACCCTTAGTTGCCGATACCGACGCCGATTCCCAATTAGGTGTCAATGCCGATTCCCAATTAGGGGTCAATGCCGATTCCCAATTAGGTGTCAATGCCGATTCCCAATTAGGTGTCAATGCCGATTCTCAATTAGGTGTCAATGCCGATTCCCAATTAGGTGTCAATGCCGATTCCACCTCATACCAGCTTTTACAATAAAATAATAGCAAACTCTCCTCTGGGGGCATAGGCCATACGGTGGATAGGTTCAGCTTTCCTACGTTATGGTCCCTCAGGAGGCATAAGATGTGCTCTATGGGCATTAGGGTTAGGTTAGATTCGTCCATCCTATGTTATGGGGAGCAGCACCCCCCAGGTTTTCCCTGTAGGTTACCGAAGTCATTAGCTACTAGGCCTTCGGGGCGTCTGTCTTTTGTATCCACTTTGCTTCCTTCCCATCTCGTACTCTTACTGGTCTTTCTTCCATCTGTTTTTCCTCTTCTTTCCCTACTTCTGTTCCCATGCGCGTGGATCCTGTGCAATAACACCCTCGTGCACGGGTTCCACGTGTCTATTGTTATACCATACGTCCCTGCTTTCGTCCTCTGTGATATCGCCTTTGTTGTGGAAACAGAGACAAACTTCTGATTATAACAATCGTCCTATTTTAAGGGGGACAGCGACCCCAGGGAGATCATGTAAGTTATATCAGCCGTTAGCTGGACTTCGGGATGTCTGTCGTCCGTGCTCATGCTGCTTCCTTCCGTTTTCATACTCACGTTGATGATGCTGTGCTCCGCTCTTCCTTTTCTTTTCTGATCTGATGTTCCCATGCGCGCTGATGCGCTCTCGTTCTTGAGTTCAACGTTTTTATCAACATACTTCATATCCCTTCTTTCTCCTCTCATGAATCACCGTAGTTGCGCCCAGGAAGGTTTAAACAACTAATGTAAAAATCTATAATATTCTGCTTGTGATTCAAAACGTACGTCTATGTATGTAGCACTCTCAGCGTTTTAGGAAGGGGAACATTCAGTTTGTAAGAAACTCTGATTTTGGCAAGAAGAAATTTTAACAACTGCTAGGCTTTTTCTCACTTCACAAATTTTCGGTCAGTTTCAAAATGAAGACTGCGGTTCAGTTTAGTCGTATCATACGTATGACTACTGATTTTCATAAATAATTTTCAATTGGCTGGTGTCTCGTGACGAACAAAACATGAGAAAATTCGTAGTCTGGATGCGGTACGAATCAATCTGTTGTGGACTAATACTCAAATGCATTTCAAGGGAAATCACGTTCTTTAAAGACGCAACATTGACAAAAATTTGGCTATAGCAACCAGAGACTAACATTTTCGTTTTATGAAATTTTGCAATAGCTATCGTAATGCATGTGATATTGAGGCCATACACTTCACAAATCAAAAATAACCAAGTACACAGAAACGTAAAAGCATTAAGCGATGGTTGAAAAAGCTGATTTAATTGAGGGAAACCAAGGTGATATTTGAAATCAGCACGTCGATATTTCTTGTAATCTGTTCTAAAAACCTGAATCCCCTCCGGGGGCATAGAATGGCCCATAGGCCGAGTTGAGCTAGTTTAGGTTCGCCCATCCTTTGTTATGGGGGGGGGGGCGGGGCCCGGTGCTGTTTGGCGTCAGGTTTCTTGACGCCGAATATTTCGGCGCTGACTGAAATTGAAAAAAGATATATGGACTGGATGAAATTCCTATAAAACTTTAAAAATGCTTTTTTTTCTAACCTACCTAACCATAGGCCTATCTAGCCCGACCATGCCTAACCTAAATATTGGGCGCCAAAAAATCGACGCCAAAACATCGGCGACAAAAAGTCCCATTCCGGTTATGGGAAGAGCAATGATCGCAAGTGGATCCTGGGGGTCACCTTAGCTTTTTTCTAGCTAGGCTTTCGGGACGTCAGCTTTTCGTGCCCACTTTGCTTCCTTCCAATTTCATACTCCTGCTGATCTAATTTTCGTCTGTTCCTCCTCTTTGTTCCCCAACTTGCTACCCGCATATGGGTTGATCGTGTGCGGAAATACCTTCGTGTATGGGTTCCAAGTATCTTTCGACTTAGCTACTTCATGTATACCGTATGTCCCTTCTTCCTCTGATATCGCCTTTGTTGTGGAAACGGAGTCTCAAACTAATGAGCATAATAATAACAATTAATACTCAGAGTACATAGCTAAGCGTTATTTCTGTTCTGGATTTGGTCAGATCGGAATTACTTTTAATAGGTAATCAGTTTAGCACAAAACCTGACCTGATGCAAAGAAACAGGTGTCATTTTCGTTTTCAGTGCGTCAGAATTGTTTCATAACATGAAAATGAGGTCAAACACTATTTTGGCGGTTGACCAGTGCAGGTCAATTTGCTCTAAGAATTGGCTTCGACAAAAGCAAATTATTACATGCAGAAGTTGAAGTCTCCGTTTCCACAACAAAGGCGATACTACAGAGGAAGAAAGAAAGGGTATATGGTATAACGATAGACACGTGGAACCTATGCACGAGGGTGTTTTCACACAGGATCACCGCGCAGGGGAACAGCAAGTCGGGAAAAAAGGAAGAGCAGATGGAAGAAAGATCAGTAGGGTCATTCCACCGTGATGATCGTTACATTCAGAGCGTACTTATTACCAAACTTCAGCCTATAACCTTGAAAGTTGTATGATTAGCCTGATATTTTTACCATAATAGTACCAGTGTTTTGCTCCAAAATCCAAAGGTATAATATTTACATACATAATGAGTTATTTGCATGTTTCATAACAGATTAGAAGAAATACATACACACAAATACGCATACGGAATATGCCTAATGAAAACAGAATCTTTGCATACAAGTAAATGATGTTTAATTTAATCGTATAAGGTTTTATACTGGCTTATCGCGCCATGAACTACTAAAGCTTTCTTTTACTTTCACAATACATTGCGAATTGCGATGCATTTCTCTCGATCTATTTCTTAATAAGGGCCAAATGTTGGAAATTTGTAGCGAGCTGCTGTTAAGCTGTGGCCGGCAGCTTCCAAACACGACAGAATAAGATTTTTTCTGCAGGGTCGATCTGAAGACATTTGCGCTGTGGAGAAAGCGCGGTAACAGAATAAACACGCGATAGCGAAATTACGCGGATAAATACGTCGCGGTCGTAAAGGAATACCTGTAGGTACCTATACATCGCCTACGGTACTGAAGACAGCTGACTGTGAATTTAGATGCCGGACAGTGGTGCATGCACGATCCGTAGAGCAGACAGGCCACACAAGAGGGAATCAAATATGAATATACAATATACGACAGTAAATACGCCAATTCTGCCTCCATAGTTCAAGTCCCGGGCCGGATCAATATAACTGTGGGTTTTCTGTTCTTGTAAGAGTCCAAACCACTACCTACATAACTCTTCAATTTTATAAAGCACCATTCTAAAGATTTTAGATATTCAGGTTCATATTACTTCTCATTTTATCACCCAATAGGTATGATACCTACCTACATATAGGTACGTCAAATCAAAACATCCAGTTGAGAAATAATGTAGATACAATTCCAACGCGTAAGTATATGACTTTCCTCTACTAAAATTGAATGTAACCCAAAAAAAAAGTAAATGAACCTAGACTTAGAGATTGTCACTATATCTCTCACTGAATAATAAGGAAACTCCTGCAGTTTTTGGTGACGCAATACATATAACCAGAGAAAGTGACCTGTTGGCAAATGCGATGGCGGTCTCTCCAGGCTGACGCGTAACAGGTGGGAGGTACCACACATCACACACAATGGCCCAGGAAGTCATCATGTACAGCACGTAGGAGAAGAATGCGTCCTGCCACCAAAATGCATCACCGAAGCGCGAGTCGAATCGGATGGCAACTGGGTTTATGACGCAGTCAATCTGGGGAAGTTGGAAACATGATGCATAAGATTTGCTCAATAGACAATCAGTAAGACAAATACTCAAGATACACATGGGACTTTACGAAACAACCGAGTCTTGGACGCAGTCAATCTGGGGAAAGTATGATAGATTATGCATAAGATTTACTGAATAGACCATAGGCCTAAGTAGCACCAACACTCGCTAAAGGTAAAGTCAATTTGATCAACTGAGAAACCCACATGCACTTTTTTTTTTTTTTTGCTGCAGATATTGGCCAGCAGGCCCCACAGGAGTATACGGCTGCAGTCAACCAAAGATTGTCTAAAGCTATGGCTTCAGTGGCGGAAGACTCCATGCGACGATCTGCGCCCCCCCCCCCTTCATCCCAACCCATTGCTGGTAAAGGTCAGTAAACCCACAGCTGTCCGAATGCTGATTGATCACATCATGCATCATGCGCCGCGAAGAACTTGCCTAGCTGCGAGCAAGGTGCGAACCTGCAGCCTTGAGAGTCAATGTCAGAAGACTTGGTCTGCTGCTACTGCGGGTCTGACTTCAGAATTTATGAAATTCATGTCTCTGCTAGAAGTGTATATATTATATATAAAGAATTCATCAGCGCCTCTAATATAAAAGCAGCTGCCCAAGCACTAGGTGTGATACACTAAACATTAACATTCACTTAAATTGAAAAGCTATACAAAATAGATGACATAATTAGGCTGAAGTGAGCGTGAAAGAGACGACAGCAGCGCAGTTGTGAATCCTTTGCTCCCGAAAGCTTCTCGTTGCAATCTAATCAGAGGGGTGGACGTGGCTCCACTAGGTGCTGCTCGCTTTGCAGCAGCAGAGATTGGTTCAAGCAGGAACAGTGTTGGTACGGCGTAGTTGAAAAAACTGTTTTGAGAGGTGGCATGATAGCCCCACCTCCTCAAAAGGTTTTTCAGAATAATTTTTTTTTTCACTGAACAGTAGCTACTAGTCAGACAGACAGGCGACTGCAACACAGTCAGCAAGTTGACAAGAGTGTGTGTGAAAATGGCAAGCAAAGTACTTGGAATCATCACCAGGAATTTCGAATACAAATACAAGGACATCATCATTATAGAGTGTTAGTGCGGCCACACTTAGAATCTTCTGTTCAATTCTGGTCGCCGCATCTGTGTAAAGATGTCGACAACATGGAAAGAGTCCAACGCAGGGAAACAAAATCGATACCTTAGCTGCGAAACAAGCCATATGAATGTCACTTAAAAGAACTGGGCCTGATCTCCAACGAGCAAAGATGACTCAGGGGGCAACTAATACCGTGCATTCAAGTATTTGAATGGCTTCAATGACGTAGATACCTACAATGGGACTTTTTGAAAGAGAAGTTAATGGTTGCTTGCGCAACAACAGTCAAAAACTCAAGCAATTTACAGTGCGTTCTAAAGCGGCCATCACTTTAGGAGGAATCTATAGTGGCCGAAAAAGAAATGTTAACATTTAGTTACAACGCAGGGAAAAGTCAAGACGACGTTTAACATTTCACTTGCATTCCAGCCGTGCGACAAGTGGGATTAGCGTGGCATGACGTGGTGGGTAACAGCCCACCACCTGCCTCCACTACTCACAAACACAGAACACGTCAGGGTTCCTTCGAGCTCGGTGTGGGTGTGTCGCATCTCCGCCAGACTTCACTGCCCGTGTTTCCACTTTTCCAGCGAATGTGATGCCCTACCATGCGGCTCCTGATCATTACGATGGGTCGTACCAAGTTTTAAATTGCGGAAAAGACCCGTGTCATCATCCTACTCAGACAGGAAATGCCGTATAAGTGATACGTGTACCTGAAGACTTGAACGTGAGCAGTGTCTGTCTACAAACTAGTAAGCTTCCGCACCGTTTCCCGTAAGTACGATTCAGAAGTAAACCGGGCTCTGGGGCCCAAACAAGACTTCTCATAAAATAGACGAGGTTGACGTGTCATTAGGTAGAACCTTGCATGTTCTACGAGTCAGTTTTTTGGACCCCGGAGCCCAGTTTACTTTTTAAACCGTAACCTCAGGTCTCAGGGAGCGCCGCAGCAGCTTTCTCGAGTTAGTAGACAACACTCGGTTCATATTCAAGTCTGCACCTGAGCGTATCGCCTATATTTCCTGTTCAATTAGGGTGAAGGTACAGATCTATTCTGGCATTTTATGCTTGGTACGACCCACTGAAAAAATCAGGGGCCGTGTAATTGGGCGTCAAAGTCGATAGATAAGCGAAAAAGGGGCACAGAAGACCAGCGAATATGCGACACTTTTTCACCAAGCCCTGGGGGAACCCAATGAACGGTGGAGGCAGGTGGGCTGTGGCCCGCCGCGTCATACCAAGCACCTACGGTTTTAGGTATCGCAAAAATGCAGGTGAAATGTTAACAACGAACGTTATGTTAACTTTTTCTACTGGGTTGCAAATGTTAATATTTCTTTTGCGGTCTCTGTTCTGCATTTTTTATCACCCGCGAATGAAGTGAGAGAGGTGATAATGTTTTTGTTGAAGATTTAAGTATGTAACTATATTTGTATATAATTATTGGTGTGCCCACCCAAAAAAATGCTATGAGTTGAGTAATGTTCACAATTTTTTGGAGGGAGTCTGGTGGGTTATCCTCGATGTGACCCATGCCAAAAAACTAGCTGGCCATCAAAAATGGTGATGAGTGATGAAATTTGCTCCCACCGCGGGTGATGGTCTTACACCACGAGACGTTCTAGTTAATGTATACTAAGGTGCCTCGCGCCAAAAAACAACGGAAACAAATGCTGTAAGATTAGAATATAAATTGATAAAGAAAATGGCATATAAATCAAACTCAAATAATTAGTAAAAGTCTCAAGTTCAATTTTGAAGTCTCGTCAGCATGCCAAAATCTGAAAGTAAACTGACAATCAGCACCAAGTTTTGTACTAAGATGTTCTTGTCACAATCGGTATAAATGTTTATGAAATGTAATTTGATGCGGTAACTGAAAATATGAGTAACTAGTTTGGTCTTGAACTTCTGCAAACATCAGAATTAGCTACCCTAGGAGCATGAAAGTGAAAGGAAGCAAAGTGGGCACAATGAAAGACCATCTAAACTAATAGGGTCCACCTGGGGATAGGTACTGCTCCTCATAACATAGGATGGGCGAACCTAACATAGCCCTATGGCCTATTGCGTATCCTATGCTCTTGAGGAGGCAGCTGCAGACAATAGAAACGAAATTTGGGAGGCAAAACTGCACAAGAGTTTGGAAGTTAACCAATCGCAATTTTTGATAAACATTAATTTGACTGATGTAGCATTGCTACAAGCTGCACGCTGATGGTTGGTTAGGTAGCTCACCTTTACGAAACAACTCACCTCAAAAGCTCCTTTTTTGAACTGCACCACAGAGGTATTGTTAACGCACACCCCCTCAGGAAAGATAAGGATAGACGGCAGATGTGGGTTTGCTGCATGCTCTTTCATTCTGATGAGAAGAAAAATTAGCATTTACTCAGAGTGTCGTGGGTATGAATCCTAACACAACATTGCTACCTCTACGAATGGTTGGTTACTTGGGAGACGCAGGAAACTTAGTTGAATGATGAAGAGAATGACAGGCGTGTTGGAATTGACATTTTAGAAAGAGTAATACATTTCCGTTGATTTTCAGCATTCAATTCAATTGTAAATCATATTTAGGATTGAAAAATGACCGAAGAGATGTGGACTATATCTTATGTGTATTGAACTAAAACTAATATCGTAAAACAAGTATAAGATGTCGACAAATTTCATTTAAAAATCTTGACGTTTCAGGAAACTAATTCCTATCTTCAGAAGTTACTAAAACAGACAAAGGATGAGCAGCAGTAAGAATATTTAATTTT
>LQNS02277275.1:2029631-2039925 GCA_001587735.2 Parhyale hawaiensis | reverse complement strand
AATGAGACGTACTTCGCGCCCTGGCGGCGCACGAGCCTGTGGATAACCACGGGAATAATTCGGCGCGATATAGGCATTGTGCCACTGAAGCGCTAGTAAAACCTTTACTACTACTACTACTACTAAACATTTACGATGTACCCAATTTGGGCCAGCGCTGCTAAGTAAAGGTGGATTAAACCTGTTGAGTTCCTGTTTTCTATTCTAAAGTAGCTTCAGTTTTTCTCAAAAATGAACAAATGTGAAATTTTACACGAAGAACTCACCGTTAAAATATTTCTTTTTCCAATCAAACCACGAGCGATAACAAAGTTCAATGTATATTTATTGGTTTATATACTTAGTAGTGGACCCGTGCGTGAAAAAATTCATGCAATAATCAATATTTGAGCATAATATATACATATAGGCCGGTGCGGAATCTTCTCTTCTCTGACTTATTTCTTCATTTCTTCATTGATCTTTTATCGTGCTGGCATCCTTAGGTCTTATCTTCTCTGACTTGCCGTTTCCCTATTTTCCCGCTCACGCTTGTCAACAGCTCTTATTCCCTCCGGTAACCTTTCTGCTTCATGTTTTTCTTGACATTGTGTTGCATGAATGCTTCATCCCTCTCCACTAGTTGCACGTCTTTGTTCTCAAGACTGTAGTAGTCTCGTTCTTTTTTCACGTTCCCTATCTTTCAGTCTCCTACTTTTTGAACGTACGTCTTCCATAGTGAGAGGCAACAGTAAAATCTTGAGTAAAACACTGCTATAAACTTGCTAAGGTAGTTTTCAAAAGTCTTCTGGGTTTTATGTTTAATATACCCCAAGCTTTCGAACTACTAAACGTAGCCCGTCAATGAATTTCAAGAAATTCATTGCTATAAACTTGTATGCGACCTCAGTCGGCTTATATGTATGCAATGTGAGCACACCGTAGCCATGATACCGTACCCTCTTTAAACTCCAATAGTTAATCTGCTTCATTTAGGCGCTGAAATTTTGACTTATGAAGAGAAAACTGCTTCATCAGCGAAAGACAGTAAGCGAGAGAGAAAAAAGTTATAGAATCGGACTCCAGAAGCTGCATATATATTGTTCTGATTTCAAGAAGTGTTTCAAGAAAGAACTGCATTCAGATAAAGGGTTTTGTCATCTTCTGCAACTATGTCATCGATCTATATGACAACGTAACTCAATTACAATATCTACAACTTGGCCTATTTTTTACCTGTTTCATTAAGAGCGGACAGGAAATAAATGAATAAAACATCACACGAAGCTTTTTATTATACAAGGATTGGATTACTGCACCCCTCTTCCTTGGAGATTCGACCATCAAATCAATACTAAATACTAATTCGCAGTCTGTATTTATATACGTGTATTAGAGATTTGAATTTTTCCTGTCATGATTTTATACAGGAATAAAAATTAGGCTAGGTTGAAAATTTTGATGAAATCGAGAAGCGTGCGAAGTGAAAACACTCCTTGCCCTGCCAAATTCAAAATTTATGCCATGAAAATATCTGAAGTACCTCTGAATGGTAGGATATGTGGTGAACTTCACTAACTTCCCCTAGCAAAGCTTAATTCGTCCAAAGCTCATGATGCCAAAATTAAGTTGAACATAGAGAGGACAATGACGTAGATTCTCCCGAGTAGAGCATCAACTACTTCGAAGCGAAAGATATGGGATTTGGTTGATATAATTAACTATTTGCCGTCATTTGACAGTGTCATCCGCGGTAGAATAAATAACCCTTGATTATTAAATAAAAAAAAGGCCAGTATCTCCCCAAAAGTTCCTGTGTCAATTAATCATCATATTGGTTATATTGCATTGCAGAAAATAAATACTTCCGCCAAGGAGGTTATGTTTTCGTTGAGTTTGTCTATATGTTTGTCCATTTACCTGTCTGTCACCAAGATAACTCAAAAAGTTATGTACGAATTTTTACGAAATTTACAAGGATTGTTATAAGAGTGCTAGGGGGAACAGGTGATTATTTTTTTGTGAAGATACGTTCATCCGCTTGTTTGCTTCTCTGCTCATTTTTCTTAATGCCATAACTCAAAAAGTTATAGACAGATTTTTTAGAAACTTACATATACCGTTAAGTATACCACGAACATTAAATGGCTAAACAAAAAAATTCAGATGATCTGTTCGTTCAATTGTTTGTCGCTGCGTTTAATTTTATGCTTGTTAGCACAATAACTCAAAAAGTTATGAATGGATCTGTATAAAATTTACACAAAAGTTGTTAGTAATGTTAACAGGCATGAAAGATTAAATTTTGGTGATGATCGGTTGGTCTGTTTGTGTGTGTTACTGATGTTTGTCAGCTTAACTCAAAAGTTATGAACGAATCTTAAAAAAATTATTGATGCTATAAATACTTTTAAAAGGCACAATCATTAGATTTTGGTGTTGACGCAAAGAAAATAATGGTTTCATTATTTTTCATTGCCGTTGCCTGGCTTAGCGGAAGTATGTGCTCTCAGAGTGCTCCAATTTACTATACTGTAGTTCTATATTAAAGCACACGCTACCAGTACGAAACGCTCAACTCTTTCATCACTGGTTCCAAGAAAAGGGCAGTAGATTAAAACACTTTACTGAAAGCGAACGCGTAATTATTTATAACTTAACGCTATGTTCTGTTTCCCCTTTAAACAACTGAGTACATTTTTAAGTTGCACTCAATTAAACGTTATTTAAATATCGTAAGCCAACAGGCGAGTTCAAGAGAAGCTACCACAGAAAGCCACTATACAACACATATGTTGATAATACTCGAAGCTTATCTATAATATTAATAGCGTTGTTCCTTCGTTCGTTCGTTCCTTCGTTCCTTCCTTCGTGTGTTACGCCTGAAGAGTCCAATATATTGGCGATTTTCGTTGTTCATTCTTCATTGTTTTGCGCTTTATTGAGTTCAGGAAGCTGGCGTATCTGTGATACGGCTGGTGACTAATCTCTCGGACACAGGCCAGGTCCTTTTAATTGTTTTAATGCCCGGAAGTTTTAGGAATAAATCTTGGGGAACCTGTACCGTGATTTACTGCCAAAGGAATTCCAGTTAGACAGAGGGACTTATAAATATAATCCACGGGCCACTTAGACATGGGCAGCTTCAGTAATTATTAGCAAAAAGGCTGGTGGTATAAGATATCATACATCGAATGTCGGTGTTGTTTGTGATGTTGACGGGAAATAGCCATGGTACAATGCGAAGGTTGCACTGATCTATCTGAAGCGCCTTAAGCCAGAGGGTGAATTTTTCACTGGTGCTGCTAACTTATATAAATATTCCACGGGTCCAATGATACGCGGAGGTCAGCAGTCCATTCAGTGTGGTCCTGGGCTTTTCTGAATGAACGGGTTAGGACCTGGAAACTTTCCATGTGGGGGTGGGCACTAGGAGTGCTAGTAATATGCAAGGGTGTGGCAGCGAGACACAAAAGCTAGGCCCTAAGCAGTACATTTTTTTTAAGACTTCATTTCCAGTGAAGGGCGCGTGTAACTTTTTAGGGAGGGAGTGTGTCCCCACGATCCTCCCCTGGCTACTCCACCCACTACAGGGAATTATGGATATTATCAACCAAGAGGATGGACTTAATATATCACACATCAAGTCCCAGTGTTGAAAGTTTCACGGGTCTGTCAGAAAGGCCTTGCAAAGCCGTGAAAGTTTCACGGGTCCAGNAATTATGGATATTATCAACCAAGAGGATGGACTTAATATATCACACATCAAGTCCCAGTGTTGAAAGTTTCACGGGTCTGTCAGAAAGGCCTTGCAAAGCCGTGAAAGTTTCACGGGTCCAGCTAGTATACTATAATACACCGTATCGTGACTACACCTGAGACAGGATGGCTTCTACTACTAATATGTTTTTCTGCTAAGTTTTTCCTGCAATTAGGAATTAATCTCTTGATGAAGTAAATATTTTTTGGCTGCTCAAAAAAGAGAATAGCTACGCGCTTTTCCGACGTGAAATTAGTCGATCTCATACCCTTAATTGTATGCTACACTGCGTAGATTGCCTCTGATCCCTTGGGTCACTAATAAACCTATCCAATTATAGCTTTCCGTGTTCTTCTGCTCTATTCGTGGACTTGGAGAAGGTTATGCCATTTCCAACATTTTCTTTTCATTATCAAAACTATAGAGGGCCCGCGCTGTCATAAAATGACAGCGAAGAAATTGTGATGACCTTCTTCATGAATAACTAGTGGACCCGTGCGTGAAAAAATTCACGCAACAATAGATAGATAAATTTGCTTAATATAGGCCGGTACAGAATCTCCTCGTCTTTGACTTGCTTCTTCTTCGTCACAAGAAGTTTGTGATTACATTTCTTCATTGAATGTACTTTCCTTACTAAAATACATATAGAGGAAAACTCTACGACGGCCAACTCAAATTAGCGTAAGAGATACGTGCTTTCTACTGAGCAGTGCACTTCAATTTGTCGTCAGCACACTCCTTGCCACCCCTACATAACATGCAAAAAAAAAAAAATAAAACTTTATTAGAAAGCGCTGAAACATCACTGAAATTCATTTCCGCTGCGTATCTGGCATACACAGTGAGATAGCTTCAGCATAACAAAATTCTTGCGTCCAAGAAGTTGGAATAAATAATTACTACGTCTCCGGTACCGGAAAAATTTGGTTTCTGTACGCTTCGCTGATTTGCTACAAAATGTGTACATCGCAAACCAAAGAAAAGAAAATTTCGATGTAGAGTAAAGTAATGAAAATCAGGCTCCACGGGAACGGCAATTAAGAGAAGCTGGAAGAGCAAGAACTGCATTCATCGTTACTAACGATTTGCAATATTCTTCGCCCACAGTCGATATTGCTTCTAATGAATATGGTGGTCTGTATGCAACATACTCGAGGGTGGCTATAACTCTCACTCGGAGAAAACTTGTTCTGTTGGAAGAAGAACCTAAAATGGAGAAAACCATTTGCTGCCAAGAAATCATCGTGGTTTTTACTCTCGTTCTGACCGATGAAGAATATCTTGCCATTTGCCTCGATAATTATGCAGTGAAAATAAGACGATCAGTGTAAACTAAAGGCGACTGAAGTTTGGATGGAGAAGACCTCAGAAGAGAGTACACATCACGATGGAAGAGATTGTTTAGAGAAGCTGTATGCATCTGCATCGAGTGGATTTCAAATTTTTCAAAAAACAAAAAGACCGGAATCAGATATTTTGTTCGATTGCGATCATCAGCAACCTGGATTATTTTCTACCTATCAGTTTTCTATGAAGCTTGGCAGAATCAGCACAGTCTTTTAGCCGATGATTAAACTGATGAAGCCAGAAAGGCCAGAGCTAATTTTTGCCTATCTATTTCGTTAAGAGCGCGACACCGAACATATAAATAAACATAAATATATATAAACATACGATGGTCATTCTTAGCATTAGATACATTCGTTATTACAACTGCTAAGCAAGGCACACTGTGATGAGCGTTTACGGCTTCATAGCCGCTCAGTATTGAAAATTTTTTTCCCTCTCTGAAATGGAGAAAATTCATGGCTTTTTTCAGCCCGATCAGCAAAGCTCAAAGTAATAGTTCAGATTCGGTGTTGTGGATACGGTAGGCTAGCTTATACAGGTCCAAGGGGTTTTACTTAGCGAAAGCTGTTTCAACGACTGTTGATTTAAATTTGGGAGAATAGCTAAAGCAACGAAATCATCTATGGGAAGAAAGTACGAATCAAGACGCGTGAGAGTGCCAATGGAAGCTTCAGATATCTTCAGTGCTGCGAGTTCAATTTCGGCAATGCAAGAAGTGCATTCAGACATGTAGTCGTCCGATACTTTGAGGTAGATTTGATGTATGGAGAAGCTAATACTCTTACAAATCAGACTGAGCCTGCGATGTCTTCATTGTTGGAATTTCAACTGTCCCTGATTAAGATACGTATGCCATCTTCTGCAATCTGGCCTATTTTCTACGGATCACTTTTCAATGGAGCTAGAGAGGACTAATTTCTGCCTGTCTGTTTTGTTAAAGCGTGACAAAAAATGGATAAACAGATAATAAATAAATAAACAAACAATCAAACCGATAAATGCACATCGGTCTTTATTATATTGTAGATACAGAGGGACGAATATTTTTCTGAAATAAAAATACTGCCAAGCCGTATCTAAGATGCAGTGGTCACACAGCTTTTCTATATTATTGATAAGCTAGCGGGACCTATGGAAATTCCAAGGTTAGTTAATGTTCTCACTTTTTTAAAATGAAGCAATCCTAATCTACTCTATCATAGCTCACCTTAGTTTGACCTAATGGAGCTCCTCAACCTAACCCATAAATTTGCGCCTATCCCTCAGTCCATACGAGCTGTGTCTAACTTCAAGTCTGCTGAACACGAGAGTCGGAACATGGGAACGTTTCCCCATATTCTTCCCATTACGCTACTGTGTATGCAGCTGTGACTTGTTTAATATTATTGTATTAAAAAAAAAATATTAAACTCCGAGCCACGGCAACTATCCCGCTACAGCTAGGGCCACTTGTTCTGTTTAGACTCTCTCTTTGAATTTCTATTGAGTTTCAATTCGCAATTGTAAATATTTTACATCGATGTGTCCTAATATATTCAACGGTTATCACGCGCAAAAAAAAAAAATCTGTTCCAAAAACGTGAAGCCTTCCGTGTTCCGACTCGTTCGCAGCGGGCTCAACGTGGCATGTGTACGCCAAGTCGTAGCAAGTCCATCCCAAAGTCACCCTACACAACATATTGAGACACTATATCACAGGTAAATGATTTACAAGTAAAATTTTCGCCCTTGTATATGATAATAGAGACATAAAGACAACATAAAATCAAATATAGCAATCTTACACTTCGGAGGAATTTTCCTCATTGCTTTTCTTCTAAATATATTTTCACTCGTTCGCTACCCTTTGTTTCTCATGGTCCAAAGATAACAATATTTAGTCTTTCACAATTTTAAAATTTCCCTTTTTCATTCGTGTATTTGATAATTTTAGTTCTATTGCGGGAACTGTGGCTTCTTTGCACTTTATGTACGATAGCTTTCACTCATATTACTACACTCAACCCATATTTTCAATAATTGATTCATGTTGCCAAAGCACATTTTCTGTCAGCTTATATGGTTTCTTTATACATAGCGCTTTGACTTCAAAAATGTTGTACTGTATCCTGGCTACGAATCTTTCCATATTTGGATCGTTATGCGACCGCAGCAGGGTGAATTTTACAAGTTATGAAAATTGATAGGGGATGTATGGTACGTGTAAAATGAACTTCATGTTTTTGCTTCGAAACTGACAGATAATTTCTTCAAGAGTCAGCGCAAAAAGACAGCTACGGGGGAAATTCCTCTCAGCGAAAGTCAGAGCTACTTGCAAAGTTGAAGCTTCCGCTATCTAATACTGAAAAGCGTAAAGTGCAGACACATGGACGGACGGAGTCTCAAGCAGATTTATAATGTAGATGGAATTAACAAACTGAAGCGTTATTATTCTAAATTTTTGGAGCTCCTCTCAGTTTATTCCCTATGTATACAGTAATAGCGAAGATTGTGTGCAGGATGACAACCAAGCAAGCAAACGAGATTTTTGGAGTTTTATAAGTACACTAAACGGCTCTTGACCTGTTGGGTCACCATCTTTTTTGCTTTTGCAAAAAAAAACTGGTCTTATTCAGCTGGTCACAGACCACACGCTGCTTGAACGTCCACACCTGCCCGTACGGATCACCGTCACCAGCTTCTCTAAAGAATATTCAACACTGTGCCTGTAAGCAAGGGGATATACATATATAGGTATGCGGCGTAAAACTATTGTATTTCCGGCATCAATTTAATTTTTAACGTACACGTCACGTCATGCTGCCGAATTGAGGTTCATCTTCCGTATCATGGATACAGTCGAATTAAATCTTCAGCTCTCAAATGTCATCCTATCTTAAAGCAAAAACAGAGTGCAAAGAAGCAAGTAAATAAATAACCAGAACATTTCGTGACGTAAGCTATCACCATCGGTTGGGGGCAAATTCAACGCCGTCATTTTTGTTGGCCAGCTTACTCAAGAGTTTTGGCATTTTTCACATCTCAGGTAACCCACCTCACTGCCTGAAAAAATTATGACTAAACTGTTTCTGCCTCTTTTTGGGAGGACAGACAACAAAATTCATCGCCGTCGTTGTTGATAAAGGCAAAGTCAACTTGACCGTATCCCCGACTGGGAAACCTGCATGCACTGGTTTGTGCTGCAGATATAGGCCAACAGGCCCCAGAGGAGTATACGGCTGCAGTCAACCACAGACTATCTAGAGCTACGGCGCCGCCAGCGGCGGAAGACTCCATGCGATCCCCAATCCTCCCAATTGCTGGGGAAGGTCAGTAGACCCACAGCAGCACGCAGACCGGATGCTGACTGGTCACGTCAAGCGCCACCAAGAAGATGCCCAGCTGGGAACGAGGCACGAACCAGCGGCTTTGAGAGTCAAAGTCACACACTTTAGTCTGCTGCTACGGCCAGTTAATTCTAGTTTTTGGCATTTTTTACATCTAGGTCAAAGCACCTGACTCCCTACAAAAATTATGAACATTGCTCAACTCCTCCCTCTTTTTGGGTGGACAGACAACAATATTCATCGAAATCATTTTTGATGGTCAGATAATTTTAGTTTTCTGGCATTGGTCACAACTAGCTGAACCCACCAGACTCGCTGCATAAAAATATATATATATTTATATAAACATATGAAGTTATTATTGAACATTGCTCAATTCCTCCCTCTTTATCGGTGGACAGAAAAATATATAAATATATTTGAATCTTCAACGAAAACATTATGATCTCTCTGCGCTTCGCTCGCGGGGTATTAAGAAGTAAATAAGCAAGCAAGTAAATAAAATTTGCAGATTGAAAGATTTCTGCCAGCAAAAGAGACGCGAAAGCCCGCTGTATAGCGAACAGTTGAGGACTCTACCCTGCGTTTGTGTGTCGGCAGGCAACCTGTCTATCCAGCTCTTCTGGTGGACGGTAGGGTTTTGCTGCTGGGGAGCTTATATAGCTGTCGCTCCAGGCCGTAGCTGTGGGTTGTGTCTGTGCGACTGGAGCTTGAACTGAAACTCAAGCTGCAGCCATAACAGATGCATGACTTCAAAAGTGAGCTAAATTTATTTTGCAGAGTGGGTAAGAAGTCTGTCTCAAGGTCAGATGCTCGGATCCCATCCGTGGAGGCGAAGTTTTGAGAAGTTCTTGCCATTTATGGTCATTTTCGGGGAAATGACTTAACCGGCGATGGAAACCGCCCTAGAGAGAGAGAGCTTGAGGCCGAAGTTTGCCAGGCATTTAAGTAGAGTCTTCGTCCCTGATGTCATAGCTCTAACAATGTGACATCTTCTGTAGCCATACATTAAATTTCACTATGAAAAATGATTCATATTCTTAATGCAAATAAATATATTGCAGGCCGATGTATCTGCCGCAATTATATACTCTGCTTTCATCGTTACCAGCAGAACCTTTAAAATTACTTTTGCACATTCTACGCCTGTATATGAATTGAAGCAATTTTCAGCTACAGCAAAAGATTTGAATTTCAAAGTATGGCATATTATAATCTATGGACACGCACATAGTAAATGCTCACACGAAACCTGATGTTCGAAGTTCATGATGGAAGGCAAGCGCTGGACTGATCGAGCCAGTCCAAACTTGCTATTATCATATTGTGTTTCTTGCCACCGTTGGGCTCTTTGAAACAGATCAATAACATCCAATCTAGAAAGAACAACGTTTCGGTAGCATACTATACAGTATTTCGTCCTTGAGTGGAGCAATCTTTACATATCGCTGCTCCGCATTCGTGCAGGACTTGAGTTATTCACCTCTCTTTATACTTGGGGCACCCAGTACACTCCAGCTCTGTGCGCTCCCCTTAAGCCGAATACTACTTTTTGTGTATGCTCAGCTTGTATCCTGTGCACACTGCAGCTTAAGCTAATTACCTTTATCTCTCTTGGCTCAGCATGTAACCTGTTCACACGGCAGCTCTGTGTGCACCGTTACGGCCAATTACTTTTCTTTCTCTCTCTGCTCAACATCTATAGGAGTACCCTGTGCACACCGCAGCTTTGTGCGTACCGCTTATGCCGATGACCTTCCTCTCTGGCTAGATGCCATGGCATATATCACGTGGACTATATGCTACTTAATACTGTTTTTACAGAACAATGAGCTTTCTAGGTTAGGCCGAGAACCATTGGCCTGTTATAAGGTTA
>LQNS02277275.1:1935101-1948588 GCA_001587735.2 Parhyale hawaiensis | reverse complement strand
AGCTTCCTGAACTCAATAAAGCGCAAAACAATGAAGAATGAACGACGAAAATCGCCAATATATTGGTCTCTTGCGTTAGCTGTAGCACAGATACCGGATTTCGCATGTAAGGCCAAATGCGAGCTGTACATTGAATTCAGGCGTAACACACGAAGGAAGGAAGGAACGAAGGAACGAAGGAACGAAGGAACAACGCTATTAATATTATAGATGAGCTGTTTTCCTTTGATTATTTGCGCTGCAAGAATTGATGCACTGTAGGCTCCATTAAAGAAATTTACCTCAAGTGGTGCCGTCATGAATGTATGAGAGCAAAATTTTTCTCCTGCTAGTAAAGGCACGAATATCAGTTTTGAAATGTTCGAAAGTTCAGCAGCACCAAACAATATAGCTACTTCAGTCAAAAAAAATTCTCGGGAATGATCAGTGCTTACTGTATCCTGGATACCAGCAGATATTTGAACCTTCAAAATCGTAATTCGGCTGCAATCTGAATTGACTAAAGGTAGTAGTAGGAATTTTTACTAGCGCTTCAGTACAAGGAGCTTGTATAGAGAAGGAGGGAGCCAGTAGCCTAGCCCGTTGAAGCTCAAGGGTCTCTTATGGCTGTCAGCCAGTTGTCGTATGCACCAATCACATATCAGTAAAGAGTCTCTTATGGCTGCAGCCAGTCACGTAAGCACCAATCGCATATCAGTAACTCGACTCGTCTGCTGCTCCCCCGTGAAACTCAGTGCTCTCCCGTCTTTTCCACCAATCAGCATCTCACAGCTATAGGAGATCTTGTTGACTCGCTGGCAAGTCTGTAACTGGGCCACAAGGCTCCCTCCTTCTCTATTGAAGCTCCTTGCTTCAGTAGCACACTGCTTATATCACGCCGAACCGAGAGATTCGCTATATTTTGGCTTCTGCTTAGCGCGAAATTTCAACTACCAGGAAGATTTAGGTTAAAAAAACATAAGCGAAATTGATTATGCACGATAGGAACGAAAACACCAACCGAGACTGAACTACTCTAACTGCTGCCACAAATTCTGGTAAAAAATATATTTGCGAAATAGCTTATGCCCGACATGATCAAGAACTCTATCAAGATATCACCTGTGATCTACCACTCTTAAAAGAAGGATCAAACCAGTGGGACCCGTGGAAATTTCACATTTAATTGATGTCTACACTTACTTTTATTTGGGTCACGGCAGCGTTTGTAAATCAACATAGCCCATGTTAACTAAAGTCCGTCCTTGCCGAACTCCATCTAACGTAGCGCAGTCCGTCTGGGTCTGTTGGTACGTCTGTTTTTGACTATCTTATCTAACCTACTTTAGCACACTCCGTGTTACCAATATCATAGAACTCTGATATCCCCTGAGGCTGTGGATCTAACATATCTTCTGTCAACTAAGAATTTGCACTTGTAGCTTCATAAAGACGTAGAGATAGGTAGGTACTTTTTGCATTAATTCTACTCCTGTGTATTCACACGCCTTCCTAAGCCATATTTCCTGTAGCTTACCGTTAATTTAGGCCTTCATAATCTTACTAATTTCTATTTTTTCGTTGGGGTATACGATTTTTCACACGATTTTAGAGCCCCTGGATATTGAACGGTAGCCCATTATTTTTCTGTTCCACAGTATTTGATTCGATGGCTGTAGAACAAAGTACAACAGACTTGGCCTATTTCTTCGTATTTCTTCAATAACAGCTGCCTGTGTTACCGTAACCTCCTGTTCTTAAAGAGTCATTGTATTTCCTTAGTCATTGCACTTTAGCTTCATAAATACTTTAGAGTCGAGATGCCCAAAACTGCCCTCTTTGTACTCCCGTGCCGTATGCTGGCTTTACATTTGTCCCTATTAAGAATATCACGAGACACAAGCAAAGTGAATGTAATATGGGGCGAAAAACAAAGGAAATTGTCAGTTATGATATGTGCAAAATGAACTTCACTTCGAAACTGACTCGAAACACTTCAGGAAGCAAAAAAGCACAGCTATGATTGAAATTTCTTCCTGCCAAAATCAGAGCTTCATAAACGTTAAATTTTCCCCTATCTAAAAGTGGGAATGTAACGTGCAGACTAGAGGTGGACCGAGTGTTTGTTTTTTCACATTCGCGAATGCGAATATTTTGTTTTGATATTTGCGAATGCGAATGTTCAATCAAAGTTTCATTTCTCAAGTAATATGGCATTTTATTTGGATTCTAATGTCTGGAATTTGGAGTGGACTGTTCGAAATTCGAATTCATTGTAAGAGGTTAGCCATAAAAAATTGAATAGCTATGGTCGAATTAAAATTCATTAAATGTTCTTTGTTTCCAGGATGCGGTACAAGCACCCACTCTTACATGCATTCCACCAACCTCTTTTCCAACCACCGCCACTTGAAAGTGGATTATTTACTAGTAGATTGACTAGATTCTCTGGATTGCATGGAAGCCATTATTGTTGTTGCTAGTACAGGTATAAACTCCAAGTATCTAATAGTTAAATTCTACTATTGGCAGGTTGAACTTCAAAAACAAAAATTTTTCTGCACTTTCACCAGTCAGGTTACTTCGGTTTTTAATCGTATACGAGGCCGGCACAACTAAAAAGACGTCACTCGCAAAACTAGTTGGCGGACAAGCAAGATAAGACTTCACTAACTGAGAAAGATTAAGATAAATATTCCCGTGTGTTTTCCACCATTTCAGAGGATCTTCATCGGTGGATATGCTTTGATATTGGCAAAATATTCGCATGGCAACATGCGAATGAAAACGCGGATATTAGAAACCATGCGAATATTCGCGAATGCGAACGTGAGTATTCGGTTCACCTCTAGTGCAGACGAATGGACGGACGTACGTATGGAGCCAGAAACAGAACACTATTATAGATAGTGTTACGAATGGAATGGCGGTAACTGCCGCTGTTACGCCACTTTTACCACAAGGATGCCACCCAATGACGTTTCGGGTTACCTATGAGACGATGCTGGTGTGCGAAAGCCAGCTACCCTTGAGCAAGCTTGGCAATCCATATGTGCTGCTGCCAATAGGCTATGGATGGTGTAGTTATGGGCCACAGAAGCGTAGTCAGAACGTTGGGGCCACGCTCCGATTTCTGGTGTGGCTGTAAGACTCTGGTAAACGATTCCTTCAATTGACAGTGCGTATAATGGTTGGGGTTCTCTGGAGATCTAGCGCTTAAGTTACTGCTGGGATAGGCAGATGCTCAGTATACTTTCCCATCTATACTTGATACTCTATAGCGGATAATGTATACAAGATAAAGCTGGAGGATTGTCAGACAACTATGAGCCCATATAGAGACAGGCTAGCTCGGATGATGGGCACGAGGAGCTAATGTCACAGCCGTGTCAGGCGAGATCTTGAGGCTGAAAAGCTACCTAGCAAAGGTGTGTGCGGTCTTATATACAGTAGCGGCCGTAATGGTTCGGACGCCTAAAAACCCATCAGAAAATCTTTAAATACTTCAATATTATTGAAGGCATTGGAGTGTAATTTTATACAAGTTGAGGAACATGTCATAACTAAATTGTGTTAAAATTTCAGCTGTTCATGCAGGATCAATACAAAAGTTGTAAGAATTTAGTCTGGAAAAAAAAGTTCGGACACTTCATTTTTTCCATTTTATTTTAGAAAAAAACAATGTTGCCACAGAAAGAGTTATGTAGATTGGGTTAAACACACTTACAGTCATTATCGATGCAACGTCCGCACTATCGACATATGCCTCGGGTAGTCCCTACACCTTTTTTTTATTCTTGAGTAAATCGTGAAATTGCGTCATGATGATAAACTTTCAATAAGGGCAATAGCAGACAAAGTTAAGCGACCTAAAAGTGTGGTTAGTGATATACTGACTAAATATGACCAGATGGTTCAAGTACCGCAAGTGTTTCAAGTGGTAGACCACGCAAAACCTCAAGAAGAGAGGATAGTGTATTGCTTAGATTGTCGAAGAAGAATAGATTTAAAACCGCAGCAGAGATTTCCCGTGAAGCTGCATGGAATTTAGGTGTCTATAGGAAGACAGTTTCACGCCGCCTAAAAGAAGCAGACTTGCATCCGAGAACTCCAGCTATCAAGCCTTCAGTTTGCAAAACGAATAGATATGCTCGTATGAATTATGCAGCAAAACACGTTCTTTGGACTCAAGAAGACTGGTCTAAGGTTCACTTTAGCGATTAATCTGAGTTCAATTTATTTAGCTCTGATGGAAAAAGATGTGTTCGTCGTTCAACTGGTGAAAGATTGTCCAAAACTTGCGTCAAGTCAACTGTAAAGTTTGGCGGCGGAAGCGTTATGGTCTTTGGTATGATCTCAGCACGCGGCACGGGTCCCTTAGCTCGGCTGTTAGGAAAAATAAACGCACAGGTATACAAGGAACTGTTGCAAAAACATGTAGTGCCGATCTTCAAAGCCTCTTCAACGCATCAACCAATTTTTATGTAAGAAAACGCTCCCTGTTGCAATTTGGTCAGCTCTTGTGGTAGAGGATGTCAAGTTTGTTCTCGACAGGAAAGGGTACCACAAAAAGTACTAAATGTTAAAAAGTTATACTCATAACGTAGTTCGTATTTGTAGCCTCATTTCATGTGTTAAATTATTATTTTTGAAGGTTGTCCGAACTTTCTTGTCCAGACTAAATTCTTACAATATTGCAATTCATTTGCTTGTAACTTTTGTTTTATGTATTTATCATGAACAGCTGAAATTCTAACACAATTTAGCTATGACATGTTGCTCAACTTGTATAAAATTAAACTTCAATGCCTTCAATAATATTGAAGTATTTAAAGATTTTCTGATGAGTTTTTAGGTTTCCGATCCATTATGGCCGCTATATTGTTGACTCTCAACAGGGTGTCGGCTTAGACGCCGGCACAATAGTACTAACTACCGAGCTATTTTCATGGCAAAGCGAAGTGCAGAAAATACAGTATTTCCACTTTCGAGCATATATTTCGTAATAGGAAACCATATTCGTAATTCGAAGTGCTAAGAAATCATAGTAACTCGTTGTTTTTCAGTACGGTAGATGAACTTTCTCCTATCTAAATTCTTAAAAGCGAGACAGCGAGAAGGACAAACCAAAAGAGCATGCAAGTTAGCGAGCAAGCAAACAAACAAGAACTGGATTCGTATTATTACTCGTATCTAGGGAATTAATTCAACGCGTCGTCGTTTTTACCAGGAGATAGCTCTATGTCGGATAATGACTATATTGCTGTCCAATATTATTAACTTCGTTATATTTTTCCTTGCTCGAGAAGTATGACTAATTTTCTTATACCTATCTTACAGTAATATAATCATAAATGAAACTCACAAGATGATTTCTTGGGCGTTTTTATAAAGCGTTCCCAAGAGTGACGCAATTTTAGCTCAATATTGCTTGTTAAAATATAAGTACCCTTATCTTGGTTCGTATGCCGATGCCACACACACGCTAGTCAAAAGCACGAGTATCGTCAACTCTTCGTTCGAATGTGTTGATGTGCCCATTTAAATAGCACACACTTGCAAAGATTTTTGAGTTATAAACCCCTCCAAACATAATGATGTGTCCGAAAGTTAACTAACGGTACAATTGCGGAGAAAACTGAACTGACGAACATTTTTACATCATTTCTTGACAATCTCAAAGCTGTGTTTACAAGAGTTCAGCATAACGTTCCGACGAAAAGATGACGATACTCGTTCTTTTGACTAGCGTGTGTCGAGGACGTCGGATGTCGAACTAATCAGTTCGGTCGGTGTTCCGTGTCCTGGTCGGCTAAGGTTTGGAATTTGTTGCCGGCATCGGCTTTCGGCCGTATTGGCCTGCAGGCATTTAAGCCAGCTGTTGATGTTTTTTTTTTGCTGGATTTCCTTTAGCAGCGTTTTGGGCTTCCCGGTGTTGCAAGGTGCTTCACTTGGGTTGCATTACCTGTCCTTATGAGCTCAAGCGTGAAGTTTTAATAATAATTATAATTATCACCATTATATACGTCATCGCCCGCCCCCACCTCACTAATATGACTTGAGATCCTGAGCTTTCGAAACAGTTGTCCATCCAATAATAATAAAAGCTTTGGCATACACCAACTAAAATTCAATGTAGAGTTTCTGTAAATAACGCGTGAAATCAACAGCAAACCTCTCAACTGTGAAAGCTGAGATTGGATTCAGAATACCTTGGGAAAAATCTCGAAGTTGAGCAACAGTACGGCGTAGCAATATCGCATCATCTAACGGCTGGTCCACCCGCTAGTCAAAAGAACGAGTTTACTCAGATAATCGTCCGCACGTTTTGTTGAGTCAGCGTAACACACAGCTTTGATTTTACCAAAAATTTGTGTTAAAATATCAGCCGTCAATTCAGTTTGATCAGCAAGTACCGTTAGTTAAACTTTGGATATTTTTCTTCATATATGGAGGGAAATAAAACTCGAAACTTTTCGCAAGTGTAGGCTATTTAAATGGACAAATGAATGCATTCAAACGCGTTGATGACGAAGCAAATTCTTTTGACTAGCATGTGTACACTGGCAATAGAAAGGTCTCTTGGAACCCCCTTGCAGTACGGGTTCTAAAAGCTTACAGAATGCTCTTAATCGAGCCGCGTCTATACGACCGATCTTTTCAGCGATCACAAACACAATAATCGACGATCAAAATCACAAATAATTCGCCTCCTTGTCCCAACGGCATCAGAAACAGAAGCCACGATCACTTCAAGGTCACTATACGCGAATTCAGCATTCCATTACTATTAATCGATATTCCACCCTCACATTATCGGTCAGATATTTATTGTAGTTGTAGATACTGATTGGCGGGAAAAACTTTATATATACTGGCAAAAAGTATAGCAAAAAATTCACTCAATGGCATCCCCTCAAATGCAGAAAAAGCACACGATAGAACAATAATGTCTCATTGTTTATTTATAAATTTATTTAATTTCTACTGCAATTCACACTGTGTGCATCCATTTCCTTCCTTAAAACGGAACTCTTGCTCCATTGTTGCTTTTACTAATGAAAAAAAGGTACAGACGTAACTTGAGAAATATGCTACAGTTATAACTATTGGCAACACATAGTTGCCAAATGCTTCCCGCAGTACAGAAGTTCGAATCAAACATAAACAAAATTCGCAATGCGGGTAAATTCAAATAAAAAATTATGCTTTAATTACTAAATAATATATTTAAAATAGATACATCTATTTTCAGAGCGAAATATAATTTGCAAACTTTTTGTGATCGCGATTTCCAGCACTGTTGACGATCAAAAATCACAAAGTTCGAAGGCTCGCCGCGTGTGTTTGGCGATCAAAATCTATCCGCAATCACAAACTTCGACGAAAAGTTCGCTCGTGTAGACGCGGCTTTACCGTTCTCATAGCAACAGAGCTTCAGTACGGCAATGCGAGAACGAGCGCTTGGTGTCAGTAGAAAAAAGTGACCATCTCAATCAGCACAAATTATTATGGGACACTCTTAATTTGCATGAGAATCAGTGTGGCAAGTGGAAAAACGCCTCTAAAATTGAAAATTGCCCAGGTAAATGCTGCTGCCGAGTCAATGGAGCTCCAGCGAACAACGAGCCTCGCCGGTGTTAAAGAAATGAAGCGCAGAGCGGCACACATTCGGGAATACTGCAAGTCTAATGCAAGTAATGGGTAAGTACTGTAGCCGTGCGCACATGTACCTGAACCTAGGAATGAACATACAAGTCTATGAGCGCTTCTCGTTCTTTAGTAGTATTTGCGCGCTCCAGCTACTCAGGATATACTGTAAGAACACCGACGGCAAGCCAGACAAGAAGTAGTAGAATTGGGGAAGCGGGGGGTGGAGAGGAGCTGCTTGTGACGTCATTAGTGAAAAGCAGCTTTTAATAGCGCACTCTCTGAAGTAGTTGCTCATGGAAAGTTATAAACAAATGTTCCTATCCATTTTCATTTTCACCACAATGCCAGTTAAGCTATGTACGAAGCTAAGAATTATATATTAGCAGTGAATGATGCGATTCAAGGCTTGGCCGTTACACCATTTTGAGCGTGGCCAATTACTTACCAATCTAATCATGCATCAAATATTCTCGCCTGCATTAGCAGTCTATATGCATTGTGCATCAAAAATCCTTATAATACAATCAAAAATTTCACATGACGATGTATGCTCAAGTGAATTCTCCACATAATCATGGTAAAAATAGCCTCGACATTACTGAGATGGCGGTTAGCATTTTCAGCACTTCCTCTCTACCTTTCATTGAGTCAATATTATATATTTACACCATATTACGGTGCCTTTGTATGAGTGTTGCTGGCACTTGAAAATGACACTGAACCTGTGCTTTTTCTTTACAGACATCATAAACTGATACTGAATGCTATAATGTTTTCAAAAGACTGAAGATCTTTGCTTAACTGCCTTTCCCATTAACATTCTTATACCCTTCGACCATCTCACACGAAAGGTCCAGCTAGGCTGTGGCGAATATTCCACGGCAGTGAAGTAGTGATTGGGAAGTTATCAGTACATTATAGCCTAACAATGTACGACTTATGAAGGTTTGTTAATTCCAGGTCCTTCTCACAAGCCAGTTTCAACATATTGGTTTCTCGACCATTGAGCCTGGCTTGGTGCAAGGTGAGTGCTATCTTATCGTGAGTACAGCAGTACCGTATAGACACGACTACTACGATGCTCCTCAGCAATGACGGAACATTTTCTGGGATCTGTCATGTATAGCATAATATTTCTTACAAACGCCAGTAGCTGTGTCGTCAGTCATGGGGACTCACTCATGCAACTGTGATATAGTATAGTAAGAGGTGAATAATATTCAAAAAGTTCGTTGAAATTTCTATCGCAGTGTCAACAATAAACAAATGAAGTCAAATGCTGTCTGATATGATAGCGGGCCTCTGATCGCTTTGCATGACACTAGGAACATCATAACGAATTGTGTCAACGTTGAGATGGTGGCCTTCATTACTGGTTAATATCAAATTACTAAGAATCATTGATCTCAAATCCACGGTCGAAACAAAGATTTACAATTCATTTCCTATTCATTCGAACACAACGCAATTAACACTCACGGCATAGACACCAGAAGTCCAACAAATTCTGATTCTAATGAACTTCCAGCGACTTAGGTGACGAACATTTCTGGTCATACCCAAGTGAGTAATTATTCATTTACCTATCCAAGCCAAAGGCGGATCTAGGGAGGGGGGGGGGGTAACAGGGCCGTGGCCTTCTCCAAGACAGATCAGAGAGGGGCCAAAGTACATAATATTTTTCTCTCTCCCAAGAATGATGTCTAATACTTGCTAAGTTCACGACACATTTGCATATTTCTACCAGCGTTACAGCACCAGATTAATTTACCATTATTGTACGGAACATTGGTTCTCACTACTTTCTTCCAAATTATTGGGCCGATTAATGTACCATTTATTTAACCCTAAAAAGCTATTTAACTCTTGAGGGTTAGGAATAGTGAGCAATATGCTTAACCCATGTTTCATATTATACCTACAGGAAACCTCTGGAAATTTCTATCATTAATGCACTTACTTTTTCCCAACCGCAATGAAGAGCACACATCACTGTCCCCAAAATGCCCCTACTATCCTGTTATGGTAAAAAAAAATCACTGGGCCGATTTTTACAATTTTTCGCTTAAAGTATTAGTTTTAAATTTCTCTAGTTGGAGGCATAATTTTCTTAACGCTAACTATTCAACCCTGCTGGAACTAACATGAGAGGCCAGCTGTTTGTCCACTTTTCAGTGTTTACCTTTAGGAAAAAATGAAAATCCTATAATAATAAAACGCTTCGTGTATTTATTTATTTATTTCGTGTAAGCTTCTTAATGAAATAGATAGGCGAAAAATAGACCAGGTTGAAGATTTATTAAGTTGCGTTTTCATAGAGATCGATGACCAGGTTGCAGAAGATGGCGAAAGTGGGTTCCTTATCCCTTTATTTGATGCACTTCTTGCTTGAAACACTATTTGAAATCGAAAAAATTAAGATATTTCTAGCTTCTCTTAGTGCTGCCATGGAGTATCATTTAATAACACTCTCCACACATCAAAACATATGATGTGCGGAGAGTCTATGGAGCAGTAGACACAATTTGACTAGGCCGATTTTGGTGATTGCAGTATCAAAATAATCAATACTTTTTAGTTGCACCTCCACGCACGATGAACTTAACCCTTTAGGCGCTTTTATAAACCTGTCAGGGTTGAAAGGGGGTTTCAACGCCTGCCTCACAAACAATTTATTATCGGTTAACTAGGGGCCCAGCCGTCAAAAATGACGGCACAAATTTGTGATTAAGTTTTTTATTGTTCCGATTCCCAGTAAAGGTTTTGTTGTAAAATAGGTCTCGTCGCTGCAGGCCTGATCTTCCATTAATGAAACAGAAGTTGTACAGCCATGAGTATTGCGAGGGCAAAATATCCCCCCTGCAAGATAAGGCCTGATTGTCAGCTTCGAATTGGTCAAACGTTGAGCTGCACTAAGAAAATAAAGTTCAGTCTACAGAATTCATCGGAACCGTCCAGGGCTTACCGTAACCTGCCTGGATACCAACTGATTGTTGAACCTCAAGTGTCGAAATTTGGCTGCGATGTAAATTCGATATAAACAGGCAGCTTCTCAGCGTGAAGATTCAACTACGACGATATGATTCAGCTAAAGAAAGCATATGCGAAATGGATTGTGAACGAAAGGAACGAAAACTCTATGACTGAGGAGCAAGACTGAGCCCCTCTAACTGCTACGAAGAAATTTAGCTAAAGGATAGGCTATGCGATAATATAGCTGATGCTCGACAGGATCTAAAACTCTATCAAAGATACCGCATTTCATCTACATGCTCAGAATCAGAAGTATCATCGTCATATGAAGAAGTATTGAGATAGTTTGCAAAGCGAAGTGAGATTCAGATTCAGTATTTTTTCCTTTTGACAATAGCTATATTTCCGAAATTAATTTGTCACAGTTACTCCAAAGATTTAAATTGTATGGTATCTTAACTTGCTTCTCAGTGGATGAATTTTCTCCTATTTAGGTCTTTTACAGGGTGACGGAGAGACGGACCAACATTGGAGCAGGCAACCTACAACTGTGTTTTATTATATAGAGGATTTGTGACATTTTTCTTTTGAACACTGCAGATCGTAGCCTTCTCGAGCGGAGAGCAGCATTTATTATCGACGTGATAATGTTTCTATTGAGGATTTAAGTATATTTATTTGTCTGTCCATCCAAAAAGAGGGTGAAGGAGTTCATCTTTTTTTTTCATCTTTTTTTTTTTTTGCAGGCGGTCAGCCTGGTTGACCTAGATGCCACAAATGCCAACACTCTACAGTAAGCTGGCCATGAAAAATGACGACGTTGAATTTTGCTTTCTATCCACCCATAAAGAGGCAGGAGTTGAGTCATAATCATAATAAATTTTTCAGGCAGTCAGGTGGGTTGACCGAGATGTGAAAAATGCCAAAAATCCAGAGTTGGCTGGCCATCAAAAATAACGGCGCTGAATCTGTCCATACCGCAGGGATGGTCTTACGCCACGAGGCGTTCTAGCTTCCTCTAGATTTGCTCATTACCCTGCCAAAGGGAAAAAAATACTTTTGCCCTAGGTTCCCTATCATACAACATTTCCCTAACTTTTTCTCAAAACTTTCTTGGCTGATTTTTTTTCCTTTTGGTGCCTATAAAAGTTATAATTTTCACAACTAGCAACACTCATATTCAGATCAACCCTGAGCCTTCTACACAACCCTATTTGGGTTGAAAATAGAGGTTTACCCTACTTGTCCCACAAATAATTATTATTATTTTTTATTAGACAATTAGAAAATATTTGCCCAGAAAATAACTTAATTTCATCTTCCGCCTCCAGAGAGCAATAAACGTTTCGAAAATGAACATTTTTATTCCTAGCCAGGGATAGAAAAGAGCATTCAACATCAAACCTAAGCTCTTGCCCTTTCCCCTCTTTTCTAAACAATTAATGCACCGATTTCCATCGGTTTTTGCATTGTACTCACATCCACTTACATGCAACTTTAACTTCACCCTATTAGTCCTGACAATCTTGTCGTGTCTACAGAAGAGGTGAAAATTTTTGTTCCACCGACAACGCTTTAATAAATAATGGATAAATAATAATTTCTTTTAACTCTTCATTGTTAGTCAAACTGATTGCGAATACAAGTGATGGTGAGAAACGCAATTCTTTCGACGTAAAATTGATCAAAGTCGATTCACTAGTTTTGAAAAAAATTGAGAAATGAACTAGATGTTTGGCTGAGGGTTAAATTACCTTTTGTAGCCCTGACAGCGATATAGCATATATTTTGGGAAATTCGTATTGCTCTAAGCACGCAAGGGATGAGGGTTGTTTTTAAAGAATGTACAATCCTTATATAATAAAACGCTTCGTGTATTTATTTATTTCGTGTCCGCTTTGAAGGAAATAGATAGCCGAAAAATAAGCCAGGTTGCAGATTTTGTAAATCGATGACCAGGTTGCAGAAGATGGCGACGAGCCGGCGGCTGATCCTTATCCCTTTATCTGAAGACACTTCTTGCTTGAAACACTTCTTGAAATCGGAACACTATGTATGTAGCTTCTGGAGTCCCATTTTATAACTTTTTCTCTCAGGTCACGATGTATAAATTCAGCAAATGGTCAACGAAGCGCTCTTGAGGGGATGATTTTTCACGGGCAGAACAAAACTATTTCTTTTAGTTTACTGTCTTTTTCTTCGTCTTCTACAGCAGTATTATTCCCGCTTAAAGGGAGGGTGCTGAAGCAAATCTTGCTATTCCATGTATTTCTGTCCATTACCATGTGCTCCTTCAGCTCCATACCAAGTATATCATCCATCACACTGTCGTTCTCTGTAGGTGCGAATTTTGTTTAATATCCCAAAATTTCAAACTTTCAGTTTCAGTGAAGCAGATATTTAAGTTCGCAAGACCGCATCTTGGCTACGGAGCGCTGACATTCATACAAGCTGGCTGGCGTTACATTCAAGTTTATTGGATTAGTTTAGTCAATATTTTTTTGGCCTCTCCCTATTGAAGACGCACGCCTAATCAAGAAGGAAGATAGGGAACGTATAAGTAATACGAGACTACTACAGTCTCAAGATCGAAGACGTTCTACGAATGCAAGGAGAGAGATGTATCGTCTATGCGATACAGTCAAGAAAGACTTTAAGCAGCAAGGTTACAGTAGTGAACGAGAGCTGCTGAAAATGAGGAAACGACAAGTCAGAGAAAAAAAGCCCTAAGGTTGAACGCACGACAAAGGATCAATGACCCTAACAGAATTTAGAGCCGCGGCAGAAGCTTAACAGGGCTGCCTGAGGGGTGGTAATAGGTACTTAATTACATGCTGAATGTCCGCCATTCAGGGGTGGTACAGGACGCTGCAGCAGCGACT
>LQNS02277275.1:1873055-1889796 GCA_001587735.2 Parhyale hawaiensis | reverse complement strand
AGGGTAGAGTCGTTCATAGTGATGCCGGGGTCAAGTGTTGACTGATGGGTGTCGGTTGTCCATAGAGTTGAACTGGATTTGGAGGTTGATATGGTAAGGCCCTTGTTTGCTGCCCAATCGCTGACTGAGGCAGAGTGGTCCGCGAGAGCGGTAGCAGCGGTGAGAGGATCGCGATGGGACGCCACGACAGTGAAGTCGTCGGCGTAAGAGCGCTGTGCTGAGCTCCGGCGGTGCAAAACAATGATCGCTACACATGAATATAATACAATACATCTTATATCTAATGATCACCTACAACTATTTTACCATTTTTTTTCTTGCAACCGTAAAATACCGATTTTCTTCTTAAGCAACAGGTGGAAATATTTCTATGAGTACTTTACAACGTTAACATTACCATATTTTCATCGATCGCCTGCACGCCCAAGTTCCTTGTTTGTACACATTGCTGCCTAATTACAATTGAAGAACAACTTTGATTACTCAATGGGACATCGGTGTTAGCACAGACGTTAGCACACCGCACAGGGTATTCGCCGTAAAGTTTGTGCACTACAATTGACTAATGATTCACCCACAGCAATCTCTATTTAGCAGCACTGATTGGTGCAGTTGGTCGCTTGAGTCACAATCAGGCGCGATTATGAAAGTGACAACATACTTGTTCGTATGTACCGATCACACTTGAGGCGAAATGAGTGACACGGTATGAAGCGGCAACGCCTCAGCACGCCCTCACGGGCCGCCGGCCTGCCCAAGTCTAATCCTATCGCTCACTTCCAGAGACACCGCGCCTTTTCTCACAGACACATCCTTTCTTTTTTTCTTTTAAACGCTGGCACGAGCTCAATGGTTCACGGATTTTGCGCTGCCTACTGTCCTCACCCTGTTGGAAGATCCCTTGCGATTGCCAGCTCAATCTATGTAGATTCTCCTAAAGAATACATGCACATTTTACCACAATTGCTTACTATATATATTGTGCTACCCACAATTATTATTAACAACATGAATTATACAACTTCCAGCCATTTACCAATAAATTTCTATCCCCTAGGCACATAACTCGTTAGTACCGGTTTTCTCCCTCGCGTCGCTTAGCACAAACGCACTGCTCGCTCGTCGGCATCCCCGTACAATGGTCGCAGCGTCGATTGCTGATGCTAAGCTAAACTAAGCCTACCTGCTAAGAATATTTTTTACTTTGTTCATCCCTTGGTAACCTTGATGTTTTAGTGCTAGCTAGAATGTGTTCCCTTCCCTAATTCTCCTGTCTTCATATATATATATATATATAAATTATATTAGATTTTTTTGAAAATTGGCTTTTATTATAATTAATTTTTGAGAATTTAACAGGCCTACCCATCTAGTGTACATATATGCTTGTCCCTAGCTGTACGACTTATTTCGTAACACAAACAAACAAAATATGATTGAAAGGATCTTCACCGGAAAGTAGTCATCTGTTCTTCGTAACATGCCTAACAATCCCTGCAAATTTCGTAAAGATCTATCCCTAACTTCTTGAGTTGTCTTGGTGACAGACAACCAAGCAGACAAACTCGATAAAAACCTAAGCTCAATGGTGGAGGTAATCATTTAAATATAGATCGGGGATTGCCAACAAGAAGTGTGAGAGTTCCAAGGAGACAATGGCCAACCACACCCGCCTGTCCTTCGTTACCCAAACAAGGTTACATAAATTTGGCTGGGATCTCTTACTCCACCTACCAAATTCTCTTCATGCTGCGCCATCAGATTAAATTTACTATCTGTTTCTGACTTTGCAAAAATCCTAGCTAGGGCATTTCACGATTTACCTGGTGAGTCAAAATGTTTACGATAGTAATTTATTTAAATTGTAAACCTATTATGACTGACAATTGACTAGTGTACAGCTTGAGAGTAAAAGTAAGACCACAGCGACGAAGGCGTACGAGTGGTAGACTGAAGACAACAAGAAGAAAACTGAGAAAAATTTAGGGGATCAACCCAGCGATTTTGGTCAAAATTATATTTTTTTCTGAAAAAGAGTCTTTAGGTAGTGGGAAGGTGTATCCCAAATTATTATGGAGTTCCGGTCACTGTAACCCCCCGAAAAAGGGGCCAAAAGGGGGGCGGGTATAGGGGGGGGGTCAAAATTATCGATTGTGCGCCGATTGTTCTGAAATTTGCACAGTATATGCATTTTTGAAAAGAAAAACGTTTTTCTTCTACAACTTATTTCATTTAGGCCTTAGTTTTTGAGATAATGAGATACATATGTATTTATTGGAAATTTCAAAAGAATGAAACTCAATGAGTTTTCATATTAGGAAAAAAAATGCCTGTTTTGGAATACCTGAAACATTCATAAAAAATTACAGAGGCCGATTTTCAATTTTCTAATTCGATTTCTTTTGATGTGCAATTTCCAATCGCTAACCAAATATAGCAAAAAAAAAATCGATTTGAGCTGTGCTAAAAAAAATTATCTGGGCAAAACTGGAAAATCCGACTCTATAGTTATGTTACGAATGTTTCAAGGATTCCAAAACTGTCATTTTATTTTCTAGCATGAAAACTCATTGAGTTCCATTCTTTTGAGATTTCCCATATTACCTACATATTTCCCATTATCTGAAATCTGGCTTGATCCCCTTGAAAGATCTTGCGCCGGAGTCACCGATACATCTAGAATTCTAGATGAACTCGGAATCGTCTTCTGAATGATTTAGCGAATCAGAGATTGCTCCAGTTATCCTCCCTTTAAGTGAAATTAATTATCAAGAGACATCCCTGAGCGACAAAATATCTTAACTAGGGTAAAAGCTGCTAATTCATACGGCAATGGTACCTTTTACACGTATGAATCTACTATATAATAATTCACGTCGTGTTTTTATTTGTTTATTTATATATTTATATCTTTCCTGTCACGCTCTATGGGAATAAGATAGGAGAAAATTCAGATTTCAAAATGTAAAAAANCCCCCCCCCCGGTCGCGACATCCCTGATTTCAGGGCGTGACTACTTTATATGAAAAGAAACCACGACCAAGAAAATACTGCATAGCAATATACTGTATTACGACCTGTTAATGTTAAGTACATAAGAGTGCTGTTACTGCTAAATAATAAAGCATCTTCAGGCACATAAGCACTGAAATAAAGAAAAATTTAACCGTATGAATTGAGAACAAATCGTATGAATTTGCATTTAGCAAAACTAACTTTCGTATGAAATAAGTATTGTATGAAATAGAATCGTATGAATTACCAGCTTTACCGGTACAGATTTCTGAACTGTCATTGGGACCGACGAGGTCCGAGCCACTCGTGACATCGTTGACAGATGGATCATCATGGAGATTGGAGACGAGGATCGGTCGCTAAGGGCGCAAGTGCCCGTTTGCGTTACCAGCGGCAGCAAGAGGGTGGGGGAGTTGTGTTGGGCTGGAATACGCTATGACAGAATTATCGGAGTTTTTCTCGCACCAGTTATGTAGTCTCAAAATGAGTTCTGTTGGTTACAGTGCATTCCTGACAGAAAAGCTTGTACCATGGTAAGTACAATTTCCAGAGTGATGACATCAAAAGAAGCCTTATTGTTCTGTAGGAAGGTGCTCCAAGCCTTGCATTGCTTATGACTAAACGATGGCTTGCAGATAAACGTAGTACACCAGAGGAACTGATGGATCGGTTCCATCCCATGTAGAGTCTGTGGCCCCTTAGCAAAGAGGAAGGTTTTTCAAAACAGACGCCAATTCCATAGCCCAGATGATCTGTTGAAAAGGATTTTGGAGGTTCCATGTTAAGTTTCACCTGCAGATTTGAAAATTGCCCTCCTCTTTTGATGAAGGATTGGTCGAACTGATAAAAAATGATGGAAAGGGAATTAACTGCGAGGAATGACTTTCCTAAGTTTCATTTTGCTTCTGTCGCCGTATTTTAGTCTGAGTAGTGGACTCTCTTTATGTTCCCATTTATAATATTATAAGCTACGCATTCGCAAAATCCTCATTATTCTTTTTTAGTTTTGTTAAAATACAATTCGAAAATGCCTTTGGCTCACTTGAAAATGACTAAAATGTTAAATAAAAGAAATGCATATTAATTTTCCATATTAATTTTTTCAGTTTGCGTTTTACCAAATCTCTAATTGCTTTAAACAATCACCACAAATTTAACTAGAACGTCTCGTGTGGCATAAGACCATCACCCGTGGTGGGAACAAATTTCATCGCCGTCATTTTTTTATGGCCGGCCAATTCTAGTTTTCTGGCATGGGTCACATCGAGGACAGCCCACCAGACTCCATGCAAAAAAAAAAAAAAATCATGTACATAGCTGAACTCCTTCTACCTGTTTCTGGGTGGAAAGCAAATTTCATTGCCGTCATTTTTTATGGCCCGCTAATAGTTTTTTTTCTTTTTTTGCATGGGTGACACCGAGGCCAGCCCACCAGACCTCCTGCGAAAAATCATGAACCTGGCTCAACCCCTACCTGTTTTTGGGTTGAGAACAAATTTCATCGCCGTCATTTTTTATGGCCAGCTATTCCCAGTTTTTTGGCATGGGTCACATCGAGGGCAACCCATCAGACTCCCTGCAAAAAATTATGAACATAGCTCAACTCCTTCGACCACTTATTGGGCGGACAGATAAATATACATACAGTGTATGTCGAATCGACCTAATTGAGGTACACCCCTTTTTAAAATAACATTTATCTTGCTATAAACGCTACAATGACGACGCTAAGTAAGGCCAATGAAAGATTGACGCTCAGGCCAATCAAAGATTGACGGTAAGTAAGGCCAATCAAAAATTGACGCTAAGTACCGAATAGCTAACCAACTATGAGCTCTCGAGGTTAGGCCGAGAACCTTGTAGGTTAAGTAAAGGCAAGGACTGGTTCAGCTAATATCCTATGATTATAAGGGTTTAAAATACTTTAGAACACTAGCAGAACCAGACCTGCCTACCTAACCAGCAAGGTTTTCGACCTAACCTAGAGAGCTCATTGGGAAGGGCTGCTGTACTAGGGTGATGCTCGTTGGTGGTAGTGGGTGGCAGAATCCAAAACGTGTTTTACTATCGAGAAGTGGGTGTGCGTTCAAACGTAAATTTATTTTCCTTCAAAAGAGACCAAACCGGAGAAAATCTACGGTGTTTTAAATAGTTTTCAGGCTTATTTTCAGGCTATTTGAACTGCCCGGGACCAAAGACGTACCAGACTCATGGTACCTATAACGAGACGCCCGCCTGATAATTGTCCTTATAGAAAAATTGTTGGCCATCGAATAGACCGTATCGAAATGTATATACAAATGTATATAACAAATATATATAGAAATATATGTGCTGAAATCTTCACCGAAAACATTATCACCTCTCTCACTTTGTTCGCGGGTGATAAATATTTTGCCCCCGTTTATACCAAACTTGTATAACAGTTGTCCATTTAGCAAAACTACTTAAACAGTTATGCAAAACCTTTAAACTGTTCGGTCTGAAATTCAGGACTCCTGACTGTTGTGAGCTGCAGGCCTAACGCGCATGTATGACTTAAACTTCAATTCATATGCCTCTCAGACTTAAACAGCGATGTAAAACGTTTAACTGTTAACAGTTTAAATATTTTGCATACCGTAACTGTTTAAGTAGTTTTGTAAACTGGTTAACTGTTATACAGGCTTGGGTTAAATGGGTGTAAAATGTTTAAATTTGTGGTAATTGCTTAAAGCAATTAGAGCATTGGTAAAACGCAAACGGAAAAACAGTAAATTCCAATGAGTCTAACGTAAATCAAGCTGTCTTAGCTATTTGACGAACTCACTATTCAGTTATCATTCGAAATAAGTTTGCAATGTAGAAAAATGCCTCCTGCGAAGAATCTTGCCCGCACTGTAGATGGATTATGATACATTTAAAAAACTTTTTCGTCAAAACATGAAATACTCTATGTATGTTGATGACGTTTGCATGTTCCCTTATAAATGGACAAAGGAATGAAAGATGTTCCGTTATTACAGATTGCATTAATTATTGTCTTTTTTATTCGTTTCGTCTGTTGAAAAAAAAAAACACTCATAATTTCTGAGCAACCAAAATTATTATAAGTGACGCTTCCGTGCATGAAATAAAGAGGCTATGCCTAGCCTGTGCAGTTTGTTCAGTCTTAGATTTGGGTCCAAACCCAACTTGTTGAATCGAAATTATACTTAAAATGATTCTGTGACCGTAAAAAGCCTTTTAGATGTGCACAGTGTAAGAGACTATACATATATGTGCTCATTCGAGTGTAGCAAACTATACATCACAGTATACAGAAAGTCAAATATTCTGACTGTAGTCACGTGGCACATTGCCAAAATTTAAGTTTATATAAAAAAGCGTGTAGTAGGGCACACTGGGGTAACAGAATCGCGAGGCATATGCGACAATAATTATCGTACTGCAACGTGGAGTCAATGTCTGATGCTGCACATCAAGCGAAGCAACAATTTGATATGACTGATCGAGATACTGTATTAGTCAGGTTTGTGAAGAGAAAGGATAAATTATATTAACGTAAAGGAACGGAGGTGAGGTAGTGTTCTACATATTGAGCTGAAACAAAGCAGCTAGACTGTGTGAAGGAAGGAAATGTAAGAATTGGACACAAAGGAGATGAGCAGGTGGGTTGGAAAGGGCGCCGGCAGGAGGTGGGTGGAAGGCTAGCAGGAAGCAGGGGGAAGGGTGGAGGGGATGCTAACGTCATGTTAAACAGGCCGTTAGAATAACAGATGAGGGCTCGGGTTAATGAAGTAGCCTAGTATAATGGCTGCGAGGGGCGGCTATATGTCACGCTCCAAACAAAATACGGCCAGGCCACCAGCCAAAATATTGCATGGCTTGCCAGTGTAAGAGACTCGACAGCTCTGCGTTGGTGGCGCTGCACCGTGTGAGTCTATGGAACTGTTCTTGCAGGAGCGAGGGAACTACGGTGCTCTTCTGCTGTTTTGCAGGAGTGTAGGAACTACGGTGATCTGAATTATTATTAAAACTTAACGCTGGAGCTCCCACAGACAGGTCATACAAGCGAAATGAAGCACTTTGCAACACCGGGAAGCCTGAAACACTTCTAAAGGAAATCCAGGAAAAAGCCATTAACAGCTGACTTAAACGCCTGCTGGCCAATACGACCGAAAGCCGAGGCCGGCAATAAATTCCAAACCTTAACCAACCAAGGCACGAAGCACCAACCGAACTAATTAGTTCGACATCCAACATCCTCTAACGTGAAAGAGTGCGCGCCGACCGCAGCGCGTGTTTCTCTCCTCAGGACCTTGAGGGCAGGGACAGAAGAATACAACCAATGCCTCTCATTGTTGTACACCTTATAAAACATACAGTTTGGCAACCCTTCTCCTGTGAGACAGGTTCACGAGATCATTTTCCGCACACAGCCTGCTGGCTGAACTAACAAGTCGGTCCAACAGACCCAAGTGAGTGTCAGCGGCTGCAGCTTCGACCAGTGAGCAATACTCCAACACAGGCAGCAAAACAGCATAAAACATCTGCGGATCACCTGACTGTCATCAAACATAGAATTCACCTTACGCCGCAGGTGCCCAATCTTACTGGAAGCACTTGACACCAGTCGCCTCTTCTGCTGTTCTGCAGAAGCGTAAGAACTGCGGTGCTCTTCTGCTGTTCTGTAGGAGCGTGGGCACTACCGTGCTTTTCCGTTGTTCTGCAGGAGCGTGGGCACTGCGGTGCTTTTCCACTGTTCTGCAGGAGCGTGGGCACTGCGGTGCTTTAAAAACTGTTTTGCAGGAGCGTGGGCACTGCGGTGCTTTAAAAACTGTTCTGCAGGAGCGTGGGCACTGCGGTGCTTTGAAAACTGTTCTGCAGGAGCGTGGGCATTGCGGTGCTCTTCTGCTGTTCTGCAGGAGCATAGGAGTTACGGTACTGGTTTGTTGTTCTGCAGCAGCGTGGGTGTTACGGCGCTCTTGTGTTGCCCAGCAGCAAAGTAGAAGTTAGGGTACTTATGTGGCGCTCCGTACAGGCGTGGCATATGAATGTAGGTACATTGCAAGTAATGGCTCAAATAAAGTAGCTGCGATTCACTGCTTAATAACAAGTGCGAGCAATAAACAGAGTAGGAGGAAGTGCAAATAAGAACCAGTTTTCCAGTTTAGCCGCAAGTGGAAACTGAAAAGAGGGCAGACGGAAGAATAAATAAAGGAACAGCTAAATTTAAGCAAAAGTGGGAGTAAGAAAGAGTCTAGTTAGATGGCGCCATCATCTAGCAGCTACAGAATGTCAGGTCAGAAGAGCAAGCAAGGAAGTGCAGGAGAAGGCACAAGTAAGAAGCAGCTGTAAAGGGGCTGTAATGAAGTTAGGGAGCAGGGCTCGTCCTGGACTGCACTAAGTTAGACGAATGACTGAGACCAACATTAGCTGATGGACAATGGACCCCATGGTGACTGCTGGTGCGTAATTCATTTCGCCCGATAAAAACTTCGTGTTCTTTCTTCTCTTGAGCGGTGCTGGCCTTAATGATAATCGACGAGCCCCGTGTAACATTTATGTTTAGACGCTCCCTCATCGAATTCTGGGACACTGCAGCGAAAGTTTTGTCCAACAAGTGTTTTTTTTGTGTTGCTGGAGCCAACTGGACACGAGAGTAGACCGTGCAGGTGCTGGATCCTCTCCTGGCCCAAGTCTCGCACGTGACAGTCTTGTGAGTTGCACGTAGGCACGTACGTTGGACTCCGTTATCGCTGCAACAGCGAGCGTCGTCACTCTTGTAATATTCTGTTGACTTTGCCTTATACGAAACCCGTGACGGGCTACAATAATCCGCAGGGTCTCTTCGTAGTTACTGCACTGCAGACACGTGCCTTGTTTCGGATCCTACTTGAATAAAATTTATTTGTTGCTGGCGTTTCACAAACCTACAAAGTTTCTTGAATGGAGCGCCCCACGCACTTCCAGGTTTAGCATTACTGAGCACCACCTGCGTGCCATACGTTGTGCAGCTGACCCCAGCTGCTGCAGCAAGAATGTAAGGGAAAAATATATTCAGCTGACGTCTAACGTAACGAGTTGTTTACTAATCTGCTTATGTACTGTGCAGCCGACAGAAAGTGATGTAACTTCATTTGAATTAAAATAATACGTATCGCGCATGCCTATGTCTGTAACTATCTCAAAATTAATACCCAACTTGACAACCCACTGAAATCAGGCCTTTCTCAAGCGGGTCCTGAGGCTTATCTAAGTGACCTGTGATAAAATGCTGTCTGATTCGAGACCGGAACTTCCTTATTAACCCGAGACAAAGATGTGTCAATATATAAGTAGGTTATCGGCAAGAAGATAAAAATTATCTAAAAATACCTACATCTTCTAGACATTATGAATTTTATACCAAAAAACGTACATATGTAGTGTATGTAACCTACAGTAATACGAGGTACACTAAATTTCTCTGCATTTGACCAGAGGTGTGCCGAGACGGGTGCCGAAGGAAGGGGCGGTGGCCCATACATTCAAGGGGAAGCTAGAGCATCTGTAAAGCGTAAATACTTGGACAAATGTTGATAATGTAACGGTAGAGCAAATATTACTCCACTGCTGCTTGCTTTGAGCCTACACACAGACTTAATCTCGTTTCTACTGATATTTATCGGTATGCTGCTCTGGACTGGAGACTGTAAGGCATACAATCAATGAGTTAGCACAGAGAATTATCCAATTTTAGTCACCACAACATGGATATGAAGTTTTTTAACCAGAAAAGTTTTGAGAGTCGTTCGTAGTCAAAAATTCTAAATTTTAATGGCATGTTAAATTTATTTCGTCTTCTAATTCACGAGGAAGTTCCATTTCCGGAGGCAGACGAGGATTTTGAAAATAAAAAGTCACGTTGCAACTATGGAATATTGAGTGTGTTTTGTGCAGACTGTGGCACTTTTGATAGCAGGTTATGGTTTTATTGTTGTAAGAACATTTGCTAGCTGGTGTCATAAGCGGTCAACGACAATCAATTTATAGCCCAAGAAAAACCATATGAAATTTAAACATCAGCATAATTTCTAGTATTACCAGGATTTTGAACTTAAAAATATACGTAGTCCAGGCAATACATGTTATGTGCAGAAAGTGTTTATTTTAATTCGACCGATTAACTATCTGAATTATTATACATGGTAACTGAAGTGTTTAGGCAGTGAACAATGTACTAAATGTACAGCTGCAAAGATACGCCTGAAAATAAGATTGAATACGTTTAAACTGAGCTGGTTATGAAAATAGTCTGAATAGATAAAATTACTCCCAGGCAGAAATGCTCAGTCATATTAATCTCTGATCCATTTAAATTTATATACACAAAACTTTAGGAATAAAACAATATATCCTTTGAAAATAAATTAGTTGGAACTTTCGACGTTCTCTAAATTACATTCCTTCGTTGTACTTCTTTCTATTTTTAAAGTATTGACGGAGCTTACCTACATTTCCATGTTGTATTTTAGAAGTAACCAGGCACAGTAGATGTACTGGCACAGTATTGTCGCTATCAGAACATGGGGTCTCTAAGAGAATTTTAATGACGGTATCCATGCAGATTTCTGTGTCTTCCTACGCTGTTTCTTATTCAGTAACGCTGAAATTTTCACAAAAACAGCTGTCAACTAACTGGGTCTAAACAGTTTTCTTAATTTCGAGCGAGATTAAATTCGCATCGAGCTCAATATAGCCTGATGATCAAGTATGGAGGCTGAAGACGCGGTTACAGAACTTACTGTTAAAAAAACTTGAAACGTTTCTTAGTTAAGGCTGTTTTGGACTGTGGGCTTAATAATGCTAAAAGAGATTCCGCCAGAAAATTTCACGAATGTGCCAAACTTATTTTGTGTAAATAAATGTTTTTCACCATCTCCAATTCTTTGTACCTAAGAGCTTCTCAAACACAAGACACGCACTACCAACGACTTACTGAGAAGAACATTCTGGGTACAATGTATATGTAACAACCCCGGGAATTGTATATTTTGCGGTTGAAAAGTACGTGATACTGGCGTGCGTACTAATATTCTTTACGTTGCCGCCATGGTAGCAGCATGCTTCCGTTCTCAGCTCTAACACCTTGTATCGCTCGCTGGTTCGATGTCCAGCCAGGCAGAAAGCTCTTTGCAGATCTTGGTGTACTGACTCGGCAGTTGTGTGTGCATGCATGACGCCGTGGCGGAACTGCCTTCCTCAGAGATGAGGGGGGTGGGAGGTCTCGGGTCATTTGTTCCTTCCGTCAAATTGGCGCCATAGTTCTTGGTGACCCGAGGTCGACTGCAACTACACTTACTCATCTGGGGCCAATGGTCCTATACCCGCAGCACAAACCAGTGCATGTGGGTTTCCCAAGTGAGGATGTGGTATAGGTTGACTTTACTTTTACCTTATCTTATACAAGCCACATGCATACTGGTATGAACGAATGCAACGTGTTGCCAAACCCATTAACAATTTGCTAGCTTATTCCGTTTTAGCAACTCTTTCACATGTTGGCAGCATAACGTACGTACTCTGCTAATGCAGGAAGGAATATGAAACTAAAAGCAACGCCTTTAACCCTCAGTGGGAATAATTACAGAAAGCAGAAGTTTTCCTATGGGTTTGAAAACTTTTTGCAATAACACTACTAAGTTGAAAAGGTTAACAAATAATTATGACAACAACAATAAAGGATAAAAGTCTCAAAACACACATAATAGTATCCATTTAATGTGACTTTACCATTCAGCTATTATCATTCAATGGGGCATCGTCTGTTGCCTCAGTTCTCAATAGATCAGTGCCAGTGGTCCCCATTTGGGGTGAATATGAACCCACGGACACCCTGGTGGTTTACGCATGGACCCATTACTGAATCATGGCAATATGAAGTTTCGTTGATATTATTTTACATCTTTTATCGTATTGATGATACGGATAAATAAATCTTAAAAGCTATAAGAGGAAAATACCAATTTGTTGAAGTATTAGACTACTTTTGAAATGGAAAAACAATTCATTATTGGTGTAGTTACCCAATACGTTCACTTTTTTAATTATAGAATGTATTATATATCATTTAATACCGTTGATTACAGCATTCGATTCTGCAATTCAATGTAAACGATCATTAGAGGCTAGTAAACATAAATCCAGGAGAGTTAAAGTAAAGATTTACTGTATGTGGGCCCAGTGTTATGAAGCTATTTACAATGTTGTAAGTCCCTGGTTTAGCTTGTATCTCGACTTATTGTATTGTAACCCCGGCCAGATTTATCAAGCTACTTACGTGTTGTAACTCATGTATCTAGTACCTCGAATTACTACGCGGTTGTAGAAAGAAAAACTTTTTTCCTGCAAAAAATAGAGGAGACAAGCTAGAGAATCTTCTAAAGTATGTTATATATTTTTACTAGACCTTGGGGATACCTACTTACAAGTGCTTACAACACTATAGTAAAATTATTTTAGGAAGTCCATTGTGGGCGTTCCTAAATGGGTGTGACGTCACGCCCATCATATCAAGTGTTAATCAGTACATGATTTCACTGGTAATATGACACTTTACGGCTGCAACAGGCTTTGGTTAATGTTCTAAATGTATTTACACAAGCGTGTGTCGTAAAATGTGTAACAGTTTTCCATTGAGCCACTATATATATATATATGTTCTACAATCTATATGACATTTGGCATAGCTTTCTTGCAACGGTGCCAAGTTCTGCATACATCGTTTTTGTGAGATATCAGGGAATTCAAGTAGTCGTCCCATATTATTGTGTAGTTGATGAAACTCAGGTCAATCAAAATTACACGGTTGCAAAACGCTGGAAAGAAATGACATCACCACAAGGTAGTGGAGTGAAACTACAGCAGGAAGAAGAAGTCGTCTGATTATTTTAATTATTCTTCATGCTGGTTCGATAATGTTTTGTACTGAACACAGAGCTAATATTCCAAGCTAAAAACGACGGGGACTATCATCATCAGATGGATGCCACACTTTTTGAAGCATGGTTTCGGAAGCAACTCCATCCCAAATTTGTACCTAACTCGGTAATTGTCATACACAACACATCTTATCCCTCCGTGCAGCTTCAAAGAAGGTCTACTACATACGTATGTACATAATGGAGGAAATCAGATTTACCTCCAGAGAGCGCTACCAAAGCATAGTTGCAAGAGCTTGCGAAGAAGATGAATGTAATGACTACATACGTATTTGACGAAATTGCAGAAGAAGTAGAGCATCCGGTTTTGAGATTACCTCCTTACCATTGTCATTACCACCCAACTGAGCTCATATGGGAGCAAGTGAAGATCGTCACGTAGCCAGAAAATAACGTTGAAATGGGTGACCTTAGAGTTCTGGTGAAAGAATCTCTCAGTCTTGTAACACCGCGTAATTGGATAGAAGCAGGGCGACATGCAGAACAATAATTGCAACTTGAAGATGGTAAATGAGACATTTCAGCAAAGTTCGTTGAATCATTCGTAACCAATATAACAGTCTTTTGATTGAGAATGCAGCGATTAATTTCAGTCAGTGAATAGAGGAATAGACTTACTGAGGAAACTTCTTCAAAAAAACGAGCCAAGACTTTTTCTTGAAGGTGGAGAGAAAATAAGTCAAACCTTCATATGTTATTCAATGCACGCTCGCACACATATATAAACTCCTTTATGAATACATCTGGGTATCATCGTATATTTCAATAAATTCATATATATATATAGATATAGGTATGTTCATCTGATAATTGATTAAATGCGCATTAATATGTGGGCAAGGTATTCATTGCAACTGCTATTACTCTTATCTATGTTCCTAATAAAATCTATACCGATAGAAAAATGTTACATCCATTTTCTAACCTCTGTTGTCATTGTCATTTCAAAATTTTCAATATAGTCCACCTGAAATAGGGTTCGTTTTCTATTCTTCTGATTGAAAGCACGCATGCTGGATATTTGGTGGTAGTTGTGGCACGCCCACAGCGTAAAGCGATCGTTCATTGGCTGCAGTAGTGAGCTGTAACTTACAAGCATACGCCAGATAGACTACAACCTTGTATCATGGTTGTAAAATACAACAATGTAGTTTTACACTATTGTAACGTTAGTAAATCTGAGCCGTGATTAACAGTGATATAACGTGAGTAATTAATTATATAATTGGCGTATTGTGTTATTTTTCTGATTCTATCCATTTTCACTAACTAAATCGCATTACGCTTTATACGTCTATGTGAATGTCCTATTGCTAATAAGTATATAATCTGTTAAGTTGATAGCCTACTATATTTCAAGGGGAGGGTCCGGATACTTCAAGTCGTTTTCAGTGGGATTGCGTAGAAAATTGGAGTTATGGCAAGACTGCGATAGACGGCGCTGTACGTTGTCTCACCTACAGGATTGTCTTACTTTCGGTGATCTCTTTCAGGAGAAGTCTTTCTTGCAATGAGTCTTACTTAGAGGGCTTGCACTGTATTCAATAATAGTAGAAAAGCATCATATGAACGAACCTTTTATTAACAATTATGTGACTATCCGGCACAGCATGCTGTGTGAATACAGTAAGTTTTATATTTATTTGTGAAGTCTCATATTCAGCTGCTGGAGTGCCTGCTCATTTTCATTGCATTCAGTCCAATAGTTCAAATGTAACTTCGACTGTGCACTAGCATTAGCTTCAAATTTTAACAGGATTTGATGCAATCAGGCGACTAAATTACACCTGTTTCTGTTACCTCAAATGTGCAGCAGCAACACAGGAACATAAGAGGCCGGACGAAGCAGGAAAACACTCGCATGAACTGCTTCATTTATTACACTAACATTGTGCTCTTTCCCTGTAGCGCATAGCTTTATATGAAGGCAATATGCTGGGCAATAGATTGTTGCGAGCGACGCTGATGATGGCGTCACAACTCTTGCATGGGGCGACAACATACGGTAAGAAGCCTGGCTTCGCTGTTTAATATTGGGCGCCAAAGTACACATGGAAGACGGCCTTTGTTCCTCAGTATTCGGTGACAAAGTATTGAGGCAGACTGCTCCCGCTTCTTAATATTTGGAGGCAATGTGGAGTAAGAAACCTAAGTGCGCTGCAAATACTTATTATACTGCAGCCAAATAATATGAAGATTGCTCGTTTTATTACTGAATATATAAGGGTTTAATTGTTATCGAGTACAGTATAAAGTAATACAGCGAGCCCACTATTTACAGAGTATCTCTTTAAGGCTGCTGTCACGAAACCGTAATATGCAAAAGGTTCAACGATCATTAAGCAAAAGTTTCCCTCATGTTGATTTCAATTTACGATGTTGCCTAGAATTAGGTTTACCAAGTTAAAAAAAAATGCACGCGTTTGAACAGAAATACCAAAAATTGTAAGTAATGTCTTCACACGTTGGAATATCACACTCAACTATACGCCTTTGCACATACATACTCGCTCACCGAGATATTAGAAACTTTTTACCATTGGCACCAGCTGTAGTTGAAAAGTGGCATGTGTAGATGGGACTTAATATGTCTACGGTAACGTAATCGAGAAAGTTGCAAATAACGTTTCTCATTTTACGCTGTCGTGGGCAGCCACATGTCCCCTGTATTTCTTAACTCAGACAAAAATTAGTCCACCATAAGAAAACTTAAACACTGAATTTCTCGCAATAGTTCCTGCAAAGTGTTCCCAAAGTCCCTACAAATACTGAAATATATAAATAACAAAATCCAGTAAACCAATGAGTACAAAAAGAATATTTATAGCAAATAAATAATGGAAAATGGTATGTATGTAACTTAGGGAGCAGCTTGTGGCACGGGTTCTTTATATTGCACGACCATGCCTTGAACCAATCATCTTTGCACTCTAATTAGATGGAGGGTGCGATCTAAGGTTCATTTTTGATCGGACTGCACAGCTCGTAAGTGGGTCCCCCATTCTGGCCTCGTCGGCTAACTGCCAATTAACAGTATGACGCGCTATGGTGCAGTGCCAGACTTCGGTTGTAATGGTCTGCTGCTTGCAGCAGGTGTCCCTCACATACCAGTAGTGGTCTGCTGCATGCAGCAGGTGTCCCTCACATACCAGTAGTGGTCTGCTGCATACAGCAGGAGCCAGGCCTCTCACACCAGTATTCTAAACTTATGTCAACTGGAAGAGCTTAAAAGTTTGTAATTAGTGCCGTGTAACTTAAAACCTGGGGGCAAGGCTATAGGACCTACTTACTTGATGATACTTCGGACGAGGTCCAGGTGGCGTTATGCACGCAACCCATCTTGCGCAGAGGTGATGCTGCAGTACGTGACCAGCGGGTGCCTAACAGTGAGTTATCCCCACAGTTCACGTAGCCGCTTACAACAGGTTCATCTGGCACTTTCAGTAAGTATGCGTCCAGTAAGTTTTTAAATTTCACAGTCTCTGTACCGGTGACATTTCGGATGTGACGTGGTATTTTGTTGAATAATCTCGCCCCCGAACTGCGAAACTATTAGAATACTTTGTGGCAATTGCGTCACCACCAGTTTTGATCGGAATTTGCACGTCACAAGTGTGACCAATACGGCCTGAGTGTCTGGCCTGGATTCGTCCATTGACGTTGACAGTAATGCCTTCTAGAATTTTCCAGACATATATGATCGTAAAGCGCTCGAATCTCCTTTGAATGGAGTACATTAATTTTGAAGTTGAGCAAGTCTT
>LQNS02277275.1:1849412-1866755 GCA_001587735.2 Parhyale hawaiensis | reverse complement strand
TTTTTTTCGCCGAAAAAAAATTGCAAGGTTCCCCACTTTTTTTTTTACATTTTGAAATCTGAATTTTCTCCTATCTTATTCCTATAGAGCGTGACAGGAAAGATATAAATATATAAATAAATAAACAAATAAAAACACGACGTGAATTATTATATAGTAGATTGTAACATTAGGTTCATGCGAGGAACTGAGGGAGAAGATGCTTAGTTAATGCTTACTGCCATCTCAGTAGCGTTGCCATGGCAGTTCATAGTCTTCCCCAGTAATGGAGCGCTTCCTTCCGCTGTTTCTGGTGGAGAAAAGAGCAGGAATAGAACTAATCACCATTAATCTAAACGACAGTACCTGATTCATGCGTACATTTTCCGCCTGAATTTTTTTCCTCTGTTTCTTCATAATCTGAAGTCGGCGTTAGTCTGCCACGTTCCATTTTAAGTATCACTTGCTGTGTCCGTAGTGCTTACTATTACCCTCACTCAAACCCACTGTTATGGCACATACAGTACTTCTGGTCTAAATACGAATTTATTGGCAACAGCCGTCAGAAACGATTAATTTTGAAATAGGGTAATGATTTATTAAGCTCAGCATTTTACTGTTGCTCTAGCGCAATTGAACTCATCGTATTTCCATTAAATAGGGATTGTAGACTATTATTCTGCTGATGATTTATTAGTATTGCATGAATTTTGTAAGGTTAGCTTAGGATAAGTTAGCTCAGAATAAGTTAGGTTACGTTCGAATAGATAATAAGGTTATACAGTTAAAGTTGTACAGCATAAAGTACATTTGATTTAAATAGGTTAGGTTAAAAGAAGATAGATTAGAACTGAATAAATTGAATAGATTTGAGTAGGCTAGATTAGAGTAGGTTGAATTAGGTTAGAATAAGTTAGGCTAGGTTAGTTTAGAAGGCAATAATTGCCCATAAATAGAATAATTGTCAGTATATCACAGAAAAATGCGGAGCTAACTGTCCTGGAGTGCTGAAATAACGCTGAATTTATTATTTCAACATCTCAAAAACTAAGCGTTCTGACGACTGTAACCTATAAATTTGTGTTCAGTGCATCAATGTCTCTTGGAATAACGATCTAAAATGCTTAAGCTTGAAGGAGGGGGGGGGGGTGGCTACAAGAAAACTTTACCTGTGTTTTTTGCATTTCATCAGTCCTATTCCTACAGAACGCCAGCTCCTATTAACTGCATGTAGACGTTTCATATAACGCTATCCACGCGAGACTGTCAAATACGAATACCTAAAAACTCCTGACGTGCTAACAATGCTTCAATTGAAGGTCTAAAATCAGAGAAGAGTGGACAATTAGTAGGTATTCGTTTCCACAACCAGAGAGAAAAAATATCTTAATTGATCTGTGTAGGTTACTCATATGTACCTAATATTTAGGGTAGTACCTGTTTCTGCTATATTAAAGTTTTAATTACGTTATTTCTCTTCCTATAAATTTTCGCGTCATACTGTATGGGAGGTCTATAAGCAGAAGTGCGACCTTCAAATGAATAAACGCAGTAGTTGATTAAATGAGCTCAGAGTACAACCCATACTCCATAGTCCAGATAAAGCAAGGCATCTATCAACTTGAAAGTGCATAAGCAAGTAGTGTACTTACCTCCGCCAAGTAGGTTACGTTTCCGTCGAATTTAATTGTTTGCCTGTCTTTTTGTCGATCTGTCTATCCCCTTGATAACTCAAAAAGTTACGGACGGATTTTTACGAAATTTACAGGGATTTTTATGTATGTTACGAGGAAGAGATGATTATCTATTTGTGAAGATCCTTTCATCCAATGGTTTGTACACCTGCCTCTTTTTTTTTTTTTCTTAGTGCCATAACTGAAAAAGTTACAGACGGATTTTTATGAAATTTAGATGAGTTGTTATAGTATATTACGAAGAGTATATGACCAAATATTTGTGACGGTCTGTCAATTCGTTTGTTTGTCTCTGTACGTGTTTGATTTTATACATGTTAGCAAAATAAATCAAAAAGTTATGGGCAAATCTCAATGAAATTTACAGGAATTGTTAATAATATTGAAAGACATAAATAATATATGTTTTGGTGATGATCGGTTGGTCTGTTTGTGTGTTTGACGAACGTTCGTCAAATTGCTTGTTAGCAGTAAACTCGAAAAGTTATATACGGATCTTGAAGAAGATTCTAGAAGCTGATCTTACTGTCAAAAGGCACAAATGAATAGATATTGGTGCTAAAACAAAAGAAACCGTAGTTTCATAATTAATTTGAATTTTTGGTTACATGCTTGGCGGAGGTATGCGCTCTCAGAGTGCTCTAGTTGGTGCTTGTATCGCAGGCAGATGACAAATATTTGCAAGAGGACAACTTATTTGTAAAATACTTGGCAAGATTTTGGCTTATTGTGATCAGATGTCTCATCTGTTGCTCTCTCCCTCTCTCTATAGAATACGTTTATTTTTTTTGCTTGACGAGGTGCTTCACCGTCAAAGACTTTGTCAAAGTTTATTCCTTTGTGTAGAATTTTTTTTCGATTTATCTACTATTTCAAAATCTTCTTTCAATGAAACTAGGCTTCACGAGCAGCTCCATTTACAATACATCCAACTCTGACGTATTACGGCTATGACTGAGACAGAAATTAGAAATACTCTTAGACGAAAGAGATGTTGCGCAATTTGATCATAGATGACACGTAGAGCGCATACCACCGCTCTCTTTTACTGTTTCGAGCGCGACCCTGAAGTTCGCAAATGCGCTCGATCAGTGGTCGGCAGTGACTATAGAGAGCGAGTTACCCTAGGGGCTAGGGGAGCATCTACATTATTAGCGGGTAACCACATTGGCTATACAGCATTAGGGTTAATGTGCGCCCAGCAGCCCAAGCTGATACATTTGTGAGCCGCGGAGAAGTTGGTAGCTAAATAATGAAGGCTGAGAACTCAAACCGAAATGCATTCTGCAAAACTCAGTTTTTTTCTTTCAGAATATAACTTGGTGTCCTCAAAAAGTGCATAGCGTAGTATAGGCCTATGCGGATTCTGGATGCTGATTCTGAAAATGATGCTGATATCTGATTCACCTCTACATTAGTACACTTGAATTGTGCTTACTAAAACTCGTCATTTATGTTAACTCTTAGTGCGTTAGTGTACCATAGATTGTGCTAGTTAAGTTAACATTCAAACTTATTAGGCTAATCATTAGAATACAGAGAGCTAGCAGCTGAATTTGATGAGCCCAGTTAACAATACAGGTACTGAATCGACTTCGCCCGCTTTCAGTTTATAAGCGAAGAACTTTGTGGCTGCATTCACTTAAGACCGCTCAGTATATGTAATTTTTTCACAAATAAGATATTATCAGTGCATAGGCATCAATTTTTCAGCTCAACCCGATGCTCGCATATTCACTGCCCTCACTTTTTCACAAAGCTATATGTTCTCTTAATACCAACCATTCCATTTTATCACTACGGGTACCAATTGTCAATCTAAATCTTTTACGTTTACGAAATAAACAGACAGCAGTCGGAGGCAGGCAGCCAAAGGTCGCGCCAGCATCAATGTTGTAAGGCAGCGTCGACAATAAACGTTGGCTAAATGTATTCCTGTTGGCTCGAGCGATCAAACAAGCTAGCCTCGTCTCTTCAGCCTCCTATCGCATATCCAAAACTCAATCACCTCAAGTATTGTAATTCATCGGCTGAGCTCAAAAGTAAATATGCAGATCAAATTCGCCAGCGCCCCTTGCCGCTCAATCGTTTTGACCTGACGCTAAGCACAATAATCTTTGCGATCCGCTTGAGGCCTGCCGTCTAAAAAGCACCTCAGATTAAAAAGAAGCTCTTCACTAATCTTTGTCATGAAATTAAAAAGTCCTAGCACTACAGCAAAGTGAGAGATGAGTTGATTAAATAAACTGCACTGATAAGAGGCGGGCCAAAAGATATGGTTCTGTTGAGTATCTCGTCCATAGCGCTGGAGCAAACAGCATCAATGAGTAGAGGGCCAGAGTGGAATTCAATCTTTGTGCAGGGCTAAACAATTGTTGGTCACCCTTCCACTTGTCGTTCTTGGCATCATTCTTTTCAATTCAAAAATTCCGCAGGGATTGGAGCTCTTCAATTCTAGCCCTGTGATAAGTGGAAGGAAGGAGGGAGGGGTTGAGGAACACTCGGAGCAACGATACAGCATTTAATGGGGATGCCTGAATCTTTTAGGGCCATGTGATGACAGACGCAGTACATGCACTATAGGTAGCACAGAAAAGTGATGGTTTAAATGCTTACAGCGGTGCAGAGTTAAAGATTGGTTCAACATTTTCGTGCCAGAATACATAAATATTCCGATGCAATTATGTCTATTTAATAATAGTAGCGGTCCGCCACGGATCGTTGGCGGCTTTGCTCTTATTTTCTGGCCACAAGCGCCACGTGCAGTTGCGGACGACGCTCCCACACAGTGTGCAGTGGCGGACGATGCTCCCACACAGTGTGCAGTGGCGGACGACGCTCCCACACAGTGTGCAGTGGCGGACGACGCTCCCACACAGTGTGCAGTGGCGGACGACGTTCCCACACAGTGTGCAGTGGCGGACGACGCTCCCACACAGTGTGCAGTGGCGGACGATGCTCCTACACAGCTAGTGTGCAGTGGCGGACGACGCTCCCACACAGTGTGCAGTGGCGGACGACGCTCCCACACAGTGTGCACTGGCGGACGACGCTCCCACACAGTGTGCAGTGGCGGACGATGCTCCTACACAGCTAGTGTGCAGTGGCGGACGACGCTCCCACACAGTGTGCAGTGGCGGACGACGCTCCCACACAGTGTGCAGTGGCGGACGACGCTCCTATACAGTGTACAGTGGCGGACGACGCTCCTATACAGTGTACAGTGGCGGACGACGCTCCTACACAGCTAGTGTGCAGTGGCGGACGACGCTCCCACACAGTGTGCAGTGGCGGACGACGCTCCCACACAGTGTGCAGTGGCGGACGACGCTCCTATACAGTGTACAGTTGCAGACGATGCTCCTACACACTGTACAGAGGTGGACGACGCTTCCACACAGAGTATAGTGACAGATGACTATGCTCCACAGTGCACAGGGACAGACGACTACGCTCCACAGTGCACAGGGACAGACGACTACGCTCCACAGTGCACAGGGACAGACGACTACGCTTCACAGTGCACAGGGAAAGACGACTACGCTCCACAGTGCACAGGGATAGACGGCTACGCTCCACAGTGCACAGGGACAGCCGGAACTCCTACACAGCACGTACGTACGTGAAGCATCTCGCGGGCCTCCAGAGGGAGTGGCCGCCCAAACTTTAGGCTGAACTGTTTGCGACACCAATCTTTCTCGACTCTTTCGGAACAATGAGAAGTGTACAAGTTGGAACCCGATTAAAACTTCTGATGAAACGAGATTCCCGTCAAAGCGACGGTAGTGAGGAATATGCTAAATATTTACTCTTTCGCTTGGGCCTCGGTTAAGAGGAAATTGGAAAGGGAAACTTCTGAGAACTTTGAGTAATTTTCTTTTGAGAGAAACCTTGAGACTGAAGTGACACAAACCTTTCAGGAATCTTAAATTGAAGCCCTTTACAGAGGAGCGAGCTGGGTGAAAGTGCGCATTAGGCGCAAATATTATAGTAGTCGTTATCTGATCGACATGCTTGTGTCGCCATGAGATTATAATTGAAGGTAAACAAAATAATAAAGTCTAAGAGAGAAATACGCTAAATAATGCTCAGTCACGTTTGCGACCCTTTCAATTTTAGCTGAAGGATAAAGGGAACACTAACTTTCATATGTAGTAGTATCTCGTCTGAGGTGGGCACCTCGGCCACTTGAAATCCAGCCACACGATGGGAAAAGAGTTGGGGTGGCAGAACTGAGGAATCGCTTGCTAGTGGGGCTTGGGCGCAAGTGGGTGGGAGCAGATAGATGGAAGTGGGAGCAGGTGGCTGCAAGTGGGAGCAGGTGGCTGCAAGTGGAAGCAGGTGGCCGCATGTGGGAGCAGGTGGCCGCATGTGGGAGCAGATGGCCGCATGTGGGAGCAGGTGGCCGCATGTGGGAGCAGATGGCCGCATGTGGGAGCAAGTGGCCGCATGTGGGAGCAGGTGGCCGCATGTGGGAACAGGTGGCCTCATGTGGGAGCAGGTGGCCGCATGTGGGAGCAGCTGGCCGCATGTGGGAGCAGGTGGCCGCAAGTGGGAGCAGGTGGCCGCATGTGGGAGCAGGTGGCTGCAAGTGGGAGCAGGTGCCCGCATGTGGGAGCAGGTGGCCGCATGTGGGAGCAGGTGGCCGCATGTGGGAGCAGGTGGCCGCATGTGGGAGCAGGTGGCCGCATGTGGGAGCAGGTGGCCGCATGTGGAGCAGGTGGCCGCATGTGGGAGCAGTTGGCTGCAAGTGGGAGCAGGTGGCCGCATGTGGAGCAGGTGGCCGCATGTGGGAGCAGGTGGCCGTATGTGGGAGCAGGTGGCCGCAAGTGGGAGCAGGTGGCTGCAAGTGAGAGCATGCTATGTGTGTATGGTTGTGTGCCTGAGTTCTTCATGAGTTCGTCCGAGTACTCGGTTGTGATATTATATTTCGATGCAGAATAGTAAGTTTGTCGGGCTACAATGCAGAGTGGTGATGGAGCGCTGTCAATATGTTCTTATTTATTTACATCTTAGAAACAAAACCTATGAGAGTAAATCCAAGCTGTACGAAGCTAAGGCATATAGCTGCTTGAAACGGAGGCCAAGGTAACGCTTCTGTGTGAAGACAAGAAAGGTACAGCGTCTACACAGTAATGCTGCTCTTGCTTTTTGGCAAGCGCTTTTCAAACACAGCGCTGCCGACACGCACATTTATGTTGTAGAAGCCGCCATGCTGGTTAACATCCGTTTGACCTCTGAAGGCTGGTAAGTCTCATAAATTCACCCGAAAAACTATTTGTGCATTTGCGAGAATATCTAATTTCTATGGTTACTACAGCAGTGATAGCTATAAGAATATAACTTTCCACCGGATCTAGAGTATGAATAAGAGCTTGCGCCTCTAAGTTTAAGAACGGTTAGTCGAGAGCGAGTTGCTTTGGCTGATACCATCTGATCTTTTGCCTTCGTTATCACTTATGACATGTGAGACGGTCGTTACAGACACCGATTAATATGAGCAAGAATGTAGAAAGCAGTGCTGTTACACGTAAAAATGTTGACCTAAAATATACAATGTTGTATGTGTGCGGTAAGCATATACATAGAACAGAGCTTGTGGGTGTGAGCGGCTCATGTGGCTGCTGGTGGGAACACATGGGAGAAGATGGCCGGAAGTAGTAGCAGGTGGCCGAAGGTGAGAGTAGGTAGCTGCAAGTGGGCGTGGCCGGCTGCAATGTCAGCTGGTGGCTGCAACTTGGAGCAAGTGGCCGCAAGCAGTAGTATGTGCCTGTCATTAGGAGCAGGTGGATGCAAGTGGGGGAAGGTGACAGCAAGTGGGAGCAGGTGCTTGCAAGTAGGACTAGGAGGTTACAAGCGGCGAGGGGTCGTTGTAAATGGGAGTAGTTGGTTGCAAGCGGAAGCAGATGGTTGCAAGTGGGAGCAGGAGGGCACAAGTACCGTGCTGTCTATGATGTCGTCAAAGGTAAGAAATGCCGATCATGAATGATGCTGAGAAATGATCTTCTTCGGGTGTGGTTGACTTCCTTTCTAACCTATTCGTTAATGCACAACTGCTTTAGATATGTACGTGTATTGTCCTTTTTTATTGATTAAGAGACTAAGCTGAAATGTTTATCAACGTTTCAGCAATGAATCCCAATTTATCGCAATTTACTTGTTTATTTTCGTGAAGATAATTTCTACACAAGCTTCCATATACATTACAACCCCCGAAAAAAGTTCAAACATTTATTTGTTTAAAAAATACTTTTCATTGTAAATTATTGTCCAAAAACTTAACAGAACCTGTATGAAGTTCATGGTAAATTTGTAACATCGTTATTTAGAAGTTTGGCTGCCAAAGCAATGAAAAATCCCATATTCCGTATGTTTTGACAGATTACCTGAACAACGAAATTAGTCTCACCTGTTAAAAAACAAAAATTGAACGCAAAAAATAGGCATTAAAATGAACAATGTTTGTTTAAGAAATCTATGACGTAGCGAACAAATTTTACGAAGAGATTTATTGAACTATAATGAAACACGTGCGCCAAGGAGGTTTTGTCGAGTTTATCTGTCTGTCTGAATCTTTGTCTGTCACCATGATAACTCAAAAAGTTATTGGCAGATCCTTACGAAATTTACAGGGGTTGTTAGGCATGTTAAGAGTAACAGATAATTAACTTTTAGTGAAGATCCGTTCAACCGTTCATTTGTGTGTCTGCCTCTGTTTTCTTTGTACTATAACTCAAAAAAGTGTTGGGCCTATTTTCATTAAATTTACATTGGTTACTTGTTAGGTATTTCAAGAAGAGTTAATGACCAAATTTTTGTGATGATCTGTTAGTCCATTTGGTTGTTTGGCACAATGTTTGATGTTGTGTTTGTTAGCAATATGACTCAAAAATTTACGAACGGATGGTTATAAACTTTATAGTAGTTGTTAGACATGTTAAAAGACATGCAGTTTTGTTGATGATCGATTCATCTGCTTGTATGATTGACTCATGTTTGTCAGAATGTTTGTCAGCTACATAACTCGAAACGTTATCAAGTGATTTTTTAGAAACTTTCTGTCATAAGGCACAGGTTACAGATTTTGGTACTGATAAAAAGGAAATCACTGTTTCAGAACCAATGTGTTTTTTTTTGTTAACGTTGCCTTTCTTGGCGGAGGTATGCGCTCTCAGAATGCTCTGGTTTTTAATGAAATGCCGTTACATCAGATAACATTAAAAAATACGCTTATTAACAGATTCTGGCAATATTTTTAATTGTTGTAGCATCTTCAGGCCTCAAAGCAATTTGTACCCTATCAAAAATTAGGGCCGCCGCAGAAGCTAAAACTGCAATTTAGCTGCAGGGCGGCGCCGCGGCGGCCTTAAATTTTGCTTCGATGAGGCATGTCACAATTCCAATTTCGGAGTAAATTGTTTACCATCAGCGTATAGTTTCCTTTTGATGATGGCCCAAAAATTTTCAGTGTGATTCATATATGGAGAGTTTGGCGGCCACACCATCAAAACTGTTCATCCTTTGATACCAGAAAAGTCCGATACTCCGCTGTTGCTCTAGCAGTGTGAGCAGGGACATTATCTTGCTTGGACAGAAGTTTTTTTTACCAAGACACAAACTTTGTTTATCAAGCTACACTCTCAAGGGGTACGAGCACAGCCGGCTGGGAACCCTGCTCTGGAACTACCAAATGTACGTCATGTTCGATTGGGCGCCAAAACTAATTCTTTAATGTCTGACTCGTTCGAAAATTCACGCAGGAACGCTGGCTTCCACCCTCTGACTTGAGCTTCAGGCACGTGCGGTTCCTCATAGGTTACCATTGAAACTCCCATAAACCCATTCTTGTTCTGTAAAGTAGTTTTCAGCTGGCTCACTGTAATCGCCTTGCTTCTAACACCTGCAACACGATTCAAAATGACAAATCTAAAGCTTCTGTCAGAAGTTTCGGACAAGTCAAATCTCGAAAGCTTAATTTCGGCGCTCAATCGAACGTGCCCTTGTTATCCATTACTGAACAGCTCAGCCTCAATAGCCGATCCCTCGTAACCTATTATACCGGGCTTTGAAAAAGTCCTGACCTGTTTTGTATTTTCAAAGTGTGAAACTCATTTCAAAGACTTGATGACATTTATTGACAATGACTCATTTCTAAACTATTTCAGATAATATAATAACTGGTAACAGTGCTCATTTTTATACATTGTTGGTAATGGAAACAAAAAGGTTAAAGATAGCAGCTCTCCTTCGCACGGGTCACCAGAAGGCGGACATTGTTAGGTTGCAAAATGCCAGTTTATCAACGGTGAAACGGGTCAAAAACCGCCATAAGAATAATGAAAGCCTCAAAGATCGACCACGCTCAGGCAGACCACAAGTTATTCAACGGAAGAGTGTTCGAAGAGCCTTGGAAAATTATCCGAAACTCAAAATGACTGAATTTGGGAAGAAGAAGATTTCTGTGTCAACCGTGTCAAGAGCTGTAAAGAGTGAAGGTGGAAAGAGCTTGAGGCGTCAGAAAAGACCGCTGCTAACTGCTGACATGGTTAAAAAGCGCCAGGAGCGATGTTCCCGCCTTCTTAACGACTTGAAAAGTCATGAAAATCGAGTTATCATTTTCTCAGATGAGAAGTCCTTCACCGTGGATCCTGTCTTCAACAAACAGAACGATCGAGTTGTGAGCTTTGGCCAAGACATCTCTGATGTTCGTTATGTCTCCACAACAAAGCATCCGGCCTCTGTGATGATGCTTGGNCCGATATCGTCCAATGCAAACATTTCTATCGTAAAAACATCCCCTCCTACGTATGCTTATTCGTCACTGCTCTGATGACGTCACCGCGAATTTCCTCAGAGAACTTCCCACGGGGTGTAGACAACTCTCATTGGTGGATTCCCTTGCTGAGGAGGCCCCTCCTTAGCTGTCCCTTGATCCTAACCAAGAAGATAAGTAAAACTGTAGACTCCTAACAAAAATATCGGTTACCATCTGCTTTCTACGCATCATTTGACTCGTGAACGGCGACACTCAAGCTTGGTTCACATTTATATTTTCCTTCAACAACCCATTAATTTACCGACCGCAGAGTTGTCACAGACATGGACCTGCATGACCCTTTTTCGAACCTGACACCATAGCAGCTGTCCTCTGCTTTGGACCTCCCGTTAATCACCGCACTATCCCCAGGCTGAGTCGAGGGTTCCACACTTCGTAAAAATATGAGCATGCTTATTGCTTGGCGAGTAATTATTTGAGATTGAATTGCTTTTAGTAAGGAACCGTCCAGTTATTTTGTTATGACGCGTAAATTATTAAATGACCTATCACTACGTACATGTGCATCGCGATGTTAGCTTCCAATGTTTTCCTAAAATATACCGATACTAATTGCAGCTTTCTGATCACCCCTAAAAACATGATCATTATTAGGAGGGTCGTAATTATCAGGATTTGCAGGAATTCTTATGATTACGACAATAAGAGCTTGCGCCTCTAAGCTTAAGAACGGTTGGTCGAAAGCGAGTTGCTTTGGCTGATACCATCCGATCTTTTGCCTTCGTTATCACTTATGACATGTGAGACGGTCGTTACAGACATCCGATTAATATGAGCAAGAATGCAGAAAGCAGTGCTGTTACACGTAAAAATGTTGACCTAAAATATACAATGTTGTATTTGTGCGGTAAGCATAGAGAACAGAGCTTGTGGGTGTGAGTGGCTCATGTGGCTGCTGGTGGGAACATATGGGAGAAGATGGCCGAAAGTAGGGGCAGGTGGCCGCAGGTGAGAGTAGGTAGCTGCAAGTGGGCGTGGGTGACTGCAATGTCAGCATGTGGCTGCAACTTGGAGCAAGTGGTCGCAAGCAGTAGTATGTGCCTGCCATTGGGAGCAGGTGGATGCAAGTAGGACTAGGAGGTTGCAAGCGGCGAGGGGTCGTTGTAAATGGGAGTAGTTGGTTGCAAGCGGGAGCAGATGGTTGCAAGTGGGAGCAGATGGTTGCAAGTGGGAGAAGATGGTTGCAAGTGGGAGCAGATGGTTGCAAGTGGGAGCAGATGGTTGCAAGCGGGAGCAGATGGTTGCAAGTGGAAGCAGATGGTTGCAAGTGGGAGCAGATGGTTGCAAGCGGGAGCAGATGGTTGCAAGTGGGAGCAGGTGGGCACAAGTACCGTGCTGTGTATGATGCTGTCAAAGGTAAAAAATGTCGATCATGAATGATGCTGAGAAATGTTCTTCTTCGGGTGTGGTTGACTTTCTTTCTAACCTATTCGTCAATGCACAACTGCTCTAGATATGTACGTGCAGTGTCCTTTTTTTATTGATTAAGAGACTAAGCTGTAATATTTATCAACATTTTAGCAATGAATCCCAATTTATCAAAATTTACTTGTTTATTTTCGTGAGGATAATTTCTACACAAGTTTCCATATACATTGCAACCCACGAAACAAGTCCAAACATTTATTTGTTTATTTAAAAAATACTTTTTATTCTAAACGATTCTCCAAAAAATTTAGTAGAACCTGTATGAAGTTCATGGTAAATTTGCAACATCGTTATTTAGAAGTCTGGCTGTCAAAGCAGTAAAAAATCCCATATTCCATATATTTTGACAGATCACCTGCACAACGAAATTAGTCTCACCTGCTAAAAAACAAAAATTGAACGCAAAAATAGGTATTCAAATGAACAATGTTTGTTTAAGAAATCTATGACGTAGCGAAAAAAATTTACGAAGAGATTTACTAAACTATATCGAAACACCTGCGCCAAGGAGGTCTGTCTGAATGTTTGTCTGTCACCAAGATAACTCAAAAAGTTATTGACAGATCTTTACGAAATTTACAGGGATTGTTAGGTATGTTAAGAGCAACTGTTGATTAACTTTTAGTGAAGATCCGTTCAACCGTTGGTTTGTTTGTCTGCCTCTGTTTTCTCTGTACTATAACTAATAAAATTGATGGACGGATTTTTATTAATTTACATAAGTTGCATGTTAGGTATTGCAAGAAGAGTAAATGACCAAATTTTTGTGATGATCTGTCTGCCCATTTGGTTGTTCGGCACTATGTTTGATTTTATGTTTGTTAGCAATATGACTAAAAAATTTACGAACGGATGGTTATAAAATTTATAGCAGTTGTTAGACATGTTAAAAGACGTGCGGTTTTTGTGATGATCGATTCATCTGCTTGTATGATTGACTAATGTTTGTCAGAAGGTTTACCAGCTACATAACTCGAAACGTGAACACGGGCTTTTAAGAAACTTACAGTAGCTGTTATTACTGTCATAAGGCACAGATCACAGATTTTGGTACTGATAAAAAGGAAATCACTGTTTCAGAACCAATGTGTTTTTTTGCTAATGTTGTTTTGCTTGGGGGAGGTATGCGCTCTCAGAATGCTCTGGTTTTTAATGAAATGCCGTTGCAGCAGATGGCATTAAAAAATACGCTCATTCACAGATTCTGGCAATATTTTTAATTGTTGTAGCATATTCAGGCCTCGAAGCAATTTGTACCCTATCAAAAATTAGGGCCGCCGCAGAAGCTAAAACTGCAATTTAGCTACAGGGCGGCGCCGCGGCGGTACTTAAATTTTGTTTCGGTGAGGCATATCACAATTCCAATTTCGAAGTAAATTGCTTACAATCAGCGTATACTTTCCTTCTGATGATGGCCCAAAAATTTTCAGTGGGATTCATTATGGGGAGTTTGGCGGCCACACCATCAAAACTGTTGCTCTAGCAGTGTGAGCAGGGACATTATCTTGCATAGACAGAAGTTTTTTTTACCAAGACACAAACTTTGTTTATCAAGCTACACTCTCACGGGGTACGAGCACGGCCGGCTGGGAACCCTGCTCTGGAACTACCAAATTTACGTCATGTTCAATTGGGCGCCAAAACTAAATCTCCAATGTCGGACTCGTTCGAAAATTCACGCAGGAACGCTGGCTTCCACCCTCTGACTTGAGCTTCAGGCACGGTCCCTTACTAGGTTACCCTTGAAGCTCCCATAAACCCATTCTTGTTCTGTTAAGTAGTTTTCAGCTGGCTCACTGTAATTGCCTTGCTTCTAACACCTGCAACACGATTGAAAATGACAAATCCAAAGCTTCTGTCAGAAATTTCGGACAAGTCAAGTCTCGAAAGCTTAATTTCGGTGCTCAATCGAACGTGCCCTTGTTATCCCTTACTGAACAGCTCAGCCTCAGTAACCGATCCCTCGTAACCTATTATACCGGGCTATGCAGAGGTCCTGTTTTGTATTTTCAAAGTGTGACACTCATTTCAAAGACTTGATGATATTTATTGACAATGACTCATTGCTAAACTTTTTCAGATAATATAATAACTGGTAACAGTGCTCATTTTTATGCATTGTTTGTAATGGAAGCAAAAAGAGTATAGATAGCAGATCTCCTTCGCGCGGGTCACCAGAAGGCGGACATTGTTAGATTGCAAAATGTCAGTTTATGAACGGTGAAACGGGTTAATAACTGCCATAAGAATAACAAAAGCCTCAAAGATCGACCTCGCTCAGGCAGACCACAAGTTATTCAACGGAAGAGTGTTCGAAGAGCCTTGGAAAATGATCCGAAACTCAAATGACTGAATTTGGGAAGAAGAAGATTTCTGCGCCAACCGTGTCAAGAGCTGTAAAGAGTGAAGGTGGAAAGAGCTTGAAGCGTCAGAAAAGACCGCTGCTAACTGCTGACATGGTTAAAAGGCGCCAGGAGCGATGTTCCCGCCTTCTTAACGACTTGAAAAGTCATGAAAATCGAGTTATCCTTTTCTCAGACGAGAAGACCTTTACCGTGGATCCTGTCTTCAACAAACAGAGCGATCGAGTTGTGAGCTTTGGCCAAGACATCTCTGATGTTCGTTATGTCTCCACAACAAAGCATCCGGCCTCTGTGATGATGCTTGGCGCTGTGGCCTCCAATGGAGAGAAGATGCCTCTTGCGTGGTTCAAGGGCGGTTACAGGTTGACAGGGGCTGAATGCATGGATATCATGGCCACAAAAGTTCTTCCTTGGATCAGAAAAATCGTCAATGATGGAGATTACGTATTTCAGCAAGATGGTGCGCCAGCGCACACGTCGAAAACCGTCCAAAACTGGATGAGCCAAAACATGACTTTCTGGCCCAAAGACTTCTATCCCCCACAGTCGTCTGATCTCGATCCTCTGGACTACAGCGTGTGGCCGCATATTGCGAGTAAAGCATGCAAAGATCGCCACTACAACATTGTGAAGCTGAAGGCATCTGTGAACCGCACTTGGGCTCAGATGAGGAAGGACTACGTCCGTAATGTGTGTAAGGACTTCCGACCACGATTAGGGCGTGTCATTGCTTCCAATGGAGGTCCTATTGAATAGGAATGTTGTTTAGATCATAATAAACTAATACATTCCAAATCTTGTTTTATTTCATTATAAACAAAGATTTTACGAACTTCGGATGGCAAATTATTAAAACAGGTCAGGACTTTTTGCAAAGCCCGGTAAGTGAGGTATAATAACGTAAAAGTAACTAGCCATTGGTCCGTTTGCTGCTCGGCACTTATAGCCTGACGAACTTGGCATACAGCACGGAAATTAAAACCTAACAAATTGTATTGTGTATAATATAATAACTTGAGCAATGATTTTAGGTAGTCCTGGAGTGAGTCGCCTGGTCGTCATATATGTCGGCTGTGCGGTTTCACAAATCTCTGCGAAGTCAGCAAATTGCACTTTGTGGGTTTTTGCGCTTTTCCAACTGCTGGACATATTCGCCCGATCTATGTTACGAATGCAGCCAGGTTCAAGCTGTATTCTTTTGGTCTTCGCACGCAGTCCACATAAATTAATCCTATTTATGTTTTACTTCTTCCTTACAAATGTGAGAAAAGTGGACAAATTTCTGAGTTCTAATTGATTGCAATTCGAAGAGGTATCCTAAACTGTTCTAGTGACACAGAAAACTGACTTGACTGCTAACATTTTATCGCCGTGTTTGGTGGACACACACAAATTTATGTGCATGAAACGGCAAAACAAAATATTCGAACACTCTCCCTACTTGATCCTATTCTAGAGCGAAGTTCACTTTGCAGTCTTTAGGATGCGTTCTCTCAACTAATAGTCCGAATGTTTTGCCATGACCTTGTAAACCAACTGTGTGGCTATCCAATGGTTGCTAATGAATTAGCCGTCAAGTTTAGGTTGGTAACGCGGTTTTCTAGAAATAGCAAAGAGATAGGTGTCTACATTCGCATGCAGTGATTTCTTATTGATAATTTCCTCGAGAGTGTAGGCAAATGAGTAATGGAAGTGTCAAAAACTACAACTTCTTTGGTTCAAGAAGCGTCAAAGTAAATCCTGGACATTTTATTATTACGATACACTAGACTGGCGGCGTGGGAACGGAGGAAACTCCATAAGGTTAACAAACCCCCACGCAACCAACCCAGCAAACGAAAAAAAAGAGAAGATCGGAGATCACAGAACAGTTCTGTTTACAGATTGTTTAATGCTGATTATACCAGTACCAGCAAAGGCAGAGCCATCATGACCATTCCATACATCCACCCATGATGAAAAAAATGAACGAGAATACTGGCCTGAACGGCATCGTATCGGTTCCAAGGCAAGCTCATGAAGAGCACCAGTGCGCCGAGTATACCTCACCCGAACAAATGGCTCCGTAAAAAGACCGACTATGGAGACTAAGGAAATTATACAACTAATACAGAGAGCAGATCCCACCAACTCTGCGACTACGCGTCACTGACCACTAGGCACACCATCCAGCATGAACGCACGTCGGTCAACCACTCTGTCAAGCAAATTCAGATGACAATCGGCAGTAGAACCCCAGACAAGGTAAGGCTATCACGAATCAGCATGCCTGCTGCAGAAGACACCACAAGCTAAGAACTGATATGTTGAAGGCAGCAGAAGTAAGTCAGTCATCGACGTGAACATCGCCTCTGTAGTTACCGTATTTACGAGTTTGAAAGCCACTAAACTGAAGAGCATAGATTGCATGTGTAGTCAGTAAGAGACTCTACTGGCCTGATTCTGTTCATTGTTTAATGCTACCTTATAAACGCACGTACGTAAGTTGGTTAGTTTTAATAATCACACAATCTTCAGCTTAGCGTACACAAGCAATGGATTTTACGGCAATTTTTCCAGTGATCGCGACGTTGACCTATTCGACGCTTCCTTACCTATTCCAATTCTTGGACGTACTGCATATTTATATTCTTTTATTCTTTCTTGACTTACTTTTGCTTTGTGGGGATGTCGAAAGCAACCCGGGACTGGGTCGGGCTCGGGGGTGTCGTATCCTCTATTGTTAATATTAGAGGACTGCATGCGAACCTCGCGGAGCTCGACTTTGTGTCCCGTACGGTGTGGCCGGATGTCGTGTGCTGCTCCGAGACATTGGTGGCTGGCAGAAGGCATGACGCTGAGCTTGCCTTGGCGGGTTTTCAGTCCCCTTTTCGCAGGCTGTGTGGATCGGGGCCTGGATACCGTGGAATGGCCGTCTATGTCCCAAGCGGATTCTGTGCTTACCGGCAGTCAGTGCACGAATGCGCCTGTCATGAGATCATTGTTGTAAGGGTGTGTGGCCGACTGAAGAATTATTATTTATTCTCCTTATATCGGAGCCCTG
>LQNS02277275.1:1834622-1847103 GCA_001587735.2 Parhyale hawaiensis | reverse complement strand
CGACTTGTTAGTTCAGCCAGCAGGCTGTGCGCTGATAATGATCTAGTGAACCTGTCCCACAGGAGAAGAGTAGCAGAGCTATGTATGTTTTATAAGGTGTACAATAATGAGAGGCATAGGTTGTATTCTGCTCTCCCTGCCCTCAAGGTTTTTGGGAGAGAGACGCGTGCTGCTCGCGGAGCGCACGCTTTCACTTTGGACGCTGTCAGATGTCGAACAATTCAGTTCTGTCGGTGCTTCGTGCCCTGGTCGGCTAAGGTTTGGGATTTGATGCCGGCATCGGCTTTTGGTCGTATTGGCTTGCAGGCGTTTAAGTCAGCTGTTAATGTTTTTTTTTGCTGGATTACCTTTAGCATCGTTTTGGGCTTCCCAGTGTTACAAGATGCTTCATTTGGGTTGTATTACCCGTCCGTGGGAGCTCAAGCGTGAAGTTTTAATAGTAATAATAATAGTACCTCGTCTAGCGCATATCTCAAACTAACGTTCCTCGCCTGACCCTAACATACCTAGTGTTACCCTTACGAACTTCATCTAACCCTAACATACATAACACTCACCGCCAAAACAATTGTCAAAATCAGGGAGTAATAATAACTATGAACGTTATTTTCCTTCCTGAGCAGAACCACCGCCGCTGTAAGTGACCCGCCACTCCTCACGAACTTTGGCCTGGGAGCGCAAAAGTTAATCATTGAGGCGTAGTTTAACTGGACGTGGTCAAAGCAAGTCACGTCAACATATATATCTGGTAACCGGAAACATATTTCTTATGTGGGTTTTGCAGTGCTTCTATCTTTCGCTTACGGAGCTTCATTCTAATGGGACCAAGTCTTTAGTCATATAGTCAGCAAGTCTACATATCTGTATGAAGTTTGAAGCTCTCATACAATTACGTGTGATGCTCTTGAGCTTGTCGCACGGCTGCCGGTGCTCTCGCCACAGCCATAAGGTTGCATGAGCAGCAGCCAAGCGCTGCTCTGGCTAATATTTTGCGATATTTGCTCTCTTCAGAACCTAAAGTGAGGCAAGTGAGCTAACGTGAGTCTCCCTAAACTAAGGAATAGAAGAGGAAGTTTGCAGCCGCGGAGGTGTGGAAAGCTTCGAGTTAGGCCGCTATGCGCCGCGGCTCCTATTGCCTCTTCTCGTCCGTGTCCGATTCCCTCCGTGCGGCTTAGGCACCGTGAAAATGTCTCTACACAGAGATATTTCTTAGTGAGAAAAACTAAACTTTGTGCAGTGGGTCCAGAACCGTTACGAGTGTAAAGTAGCAATGAAAAAATGTATCCCATGTTAGCTATGTTGAGTATATAAGAAATTTGTACACCGAGAAGCCAACATGGGTTGGCTCGATCGAACGCCAGCACAGCTGTTGCCGTCCAAAGCCGAGGGAAAATCTTTAATATTTAAACGACGCGTGAAATTCCTTTTGTATCGCTCGTCCGCGCTGTTTTTATTTCTTGTTATGTTTCATGTCTACAGTCCTCGGCAAATTAGTTGTGAGCGTCTGGAACTAATAAATGAACGTGGGGAGAGAGCAAGCTGTTCGTAAATAAGCTCATATACAAAAGAACGCGCAGTGCTGCCTAATACATGTACATCAGAATCAAGTCACACTGGCGTGGGGAGCAGTAAATATAGAGACTGACGCTGTTCACAATCCTATTGAGTCAGTAGGTATGGTGCTTTTGGGCATACTTATGGTAATTGCGGGCACTGCTGCAGTTGAGACACTTGTGGGCCCACTGATATTAACTTGTGTTTATGATCCTACGTATTGTAGCTGCATATAGTGACATAGATAAGTATTATACGGTAATATTTGTTTTACCAGACCTGGCATCTACCTAACGATTGATGGTCTCTGGGATAGAACAAATAATTACTTCCATCTCATATAAGTCAATTATGTGTTGACTTGATATCTCGTGAGACTCTCGCGTATGGAGGCGGTTCGTTCCGTTACCTATGCTGTTTAATTTTAACCAACTGAGACTATTATTTTCTTTGTATCAACACCAAAATCTAATCATTTGTGCCCTTCAATGGTGTTAACAGCTTCAGTAATTTTTTTTGAAGATCCGATCGTAACTTTTTCAGTTATGCTGCTAACAAGCATTATGACAAACAGAGTCAAACATACAAACGAATAAACTGATTTGCACAAAAATTTGATCATTTACGCCTTTCAACACTCCTATTAATTAATAAAGATCCATTCACTATTATTTTTTTTTAGTTATTGTGCTAACAAGCATAAAATTAAAAAAACAGTTACAAACGAACAAACAAAAAGACCGTTACAAAAATTTCGTCATTTACTCTTCATAATATATCTAACAAATCATGTAAATTTCATACTAATCTGTCCATAACTTTTTGAGTTATAGCATTGAGAAAAATTATGCAGACAAACGAACAAACAAACAAACGGATGAACAGATCTTCACCAAAAGTTGATCAACTGTTCCTCTTAAGATACCTAACGATCCCTGTAAATTTCGTCCAAATCAGTCCATAACTTTTTGAGTTATCATGATGACCGACAGACAGAAAAAAAGACAGACAAACACGATGAAAACATAACCCCTTTGGCGGAGGTATTAATCCGTCAATCTTTCGATTGAAAATATTCACACTGACACCACAATTCGATGGCCATTGGGCGCGTTCGACTGGGGCCGCAATTAAGCCTTTGAGGCTCGACTTGTCCGAAACTACGGACAGAAGCTTTGGATTTGTCACTGAAAATCGTGTTTCAAGTATCATACAAGTATTAAAAGCAACGTGATGACGTTGAGCCTGCTCAAAGCTCCATTTCACGGAGCAAGATTGAGCTTCTGGAAGTCTCAAGGGTAACCGGTTTATGGCAAAGGCCTGAAATTCAATTCAGCGAGTCAAAGCCAGGGCATCTATCTGAACTTTCGAATAAGTCAAGCCTCGACAAGGAGGTTCTAATAGAGAGGAGAGCACCCTCTCTATTAATCCTACGGGAGCGTTGCGAGTAAGCTTTTCCCTTAAACTGGCTGAGTGGCTTATCCAATCGGAGAGCGGCATTGCCTCACGTAGCCTATATAGGAAGGAGTCCTGAGCTCAAATTTTTACAGCCATTAACCATCGACGAAATTCCGAGCGGATGGAAGTATGTAAAGGAAACTTGTATCCTGTATACCATCTGTTGATGAAAGTAACAGGGTGAGTACTATGATATAAATTTTCAGACACGATTGTCTTTGCAAAAATCTTCGCGTTTCATAATTTTTACGTTTTTTTTTTTTTTAATTTTCGTGCTTCATTTGTAGGACACAGGTCTCAGAAAATATTGAAGAACAATGCTTCGACCTCGGCTTCGATTCTCTGGAATTTTTCCGTGAATATTCTTGGCCATCCAACTCTCTTCAATTCAGCTTAGTATTTATTGCAAAACTAGTGGACCGGTGCGTGCAAAAATTCACGTAATAATCGATATGTTTGCCTAATGCCTCTATGCCGGTACGGAATCCCCTCTTCTCTTATTTGCTTTTTAATTTCCTTCATTACCTCCGCCAAGGAGGTTATGTTTTCGTCGTGTTTATCAGTCTGTCACCAAGATAACTCAAAAAGTGCTGAACCGATTTGGAAGAAATTTACAGGGTTTGTTTGGTAAGTTAGGAGAAACAGATGATTAACTTTTGGTGAAGATATGTCCATCCGTTTATTTGTTTGTTTGTCTGCCTCATTTTTCTCAATGCCATAACTCAAAAACTTATGGATGGATTTTTATGAAATTAACATGAGTTGTTAGGTATATAACAAAGCGTAAATGATCAAATATTGGTAATGGTCCGTTTGTTCCTTCGTTTGTCACTGTTTTTAATTTAGTGCTTGTTAGCACAATAACTCAAAAATAATGAATGGATATACATGAAATTTATAGGGGTTGTTATTAATGTTGAAAGACATAATGATTAATTTTTGGTGCAGATCGGTATGCTCGTTTGTATATTTGACTCATGTTTGTCATAACGTTTATAAGCAGTATAACTCAAAAAGTTATGAACGGATCTTCAAGAAAATTCCCGAGCTGTTATTACTATCAAAAGGCACAAATCATTAGATTTTGGAGTTTATATAAAGAAAATTATGGTTTCAGAGCCAATTTTAATTTTTTGCTACCGTTGCCTCGCTTGTCGGAGGTATGCGCTCTTAAAGTGCTCTTGTTGATCCTTTGTCGTGCTCTCATTCTTAGGTCTGCTATATTGACAGGCAGAAGTAACATCTTAAGTGAAACACTCCAACAAGCTTAAACAAAATGGCAGCTTATATACAATGTATTTGTCGTGCGTGTTTGATGGATTTGCGCGATCGATCGATCGCGCAAATCCATCAAACGCGTACAACATATTCGCTCCGTAGCATTGATACCGTTGATACTGTCTTTCCACCTCAAATATCTGTTTCATTTGAAGTGCTCAAATTTTGTCCTATGAAGAGAAAACTGCTTCGTCAGACGAAAAAAGTAAGCTAGAAGAAATATTTGTCTACTGCAACGAAATCATCTGTGGGAAGAAACTACGAATCAAGAAGCATGAGAGTGCCAATGGAAGCTTCAGATGTCTTCAGTGCTACGATTTCAACTTCGGCAATGCAAGAAGTGCATTCAGACGTAAGGTAGTTCTATACTTTGCCGTAGATTCGATGTATGGAGAAGCTAAACCTCGTACAAATCAGACTAAGACTGCGATGTCTTCATTTTTAGAATTTCAACTGTCCCTTCTTAAGATACGTTTGCCATCTTCTGCAACCCGGCCTATTTTCTGCCTATAGCTTTCAATGGAGCTTGAGAGGACGACCAGAGCCTCCAACCTGGGATAAATTCCGCCTATCTGTTTTGTTAAAGCGTTACAGGAAATGGACAAACAGATAAATACACATCGGTCTTTGTTGTATTGTAGATATCATCAATGCTTTGCACGGCTGCAGCATAGATTTCTTTATTCAGTTTACGAACTTCAGAATTTTTACAAATCTTAGTAAACGACTCCAGGCTTCTTTTTGTCGGGCCAAGCTTTTGGTGCTGGTTACTTTAGGGCCTTCTTTACTTCGAAAATCTTCATATGCTGCCGAGCTATCACACTGAGACCGGTGTTCAAGATACGCATTTCAAGTTTTATTTGTATAGAAAGGTGCATAAACTCTGACTAATAGGAAACATTGGACAAGCATCTTATATAAAAAATTCGAATTCAAAAGAACTTAAATTGAAATTAAAGTCCAATGTTCTGTTAAATGGTGAAACGCGTGCGTCGATCCGTATGTATGACACGGGTCTGGGATATTATAAAAAAAAATGCTTTTGCTCTCTGGTGTCTCGACAGGTTCCTACTACTCTTACGCTTTCTTGTCCAGTTTCTCAGTCGTCACATGAGCAGATTATAATAGTTTCATTCGGCTGCAGCTATGTCTAACAGTCTAACTTGAGTTGCATTCACAAAACGCAAACTCCCACCAAGCAACGCACTGGTCACACAATGGAAGATTAATTATCATACAAAGAGATAAGCGGATCATCGCTAAAATATGTGCACCTGTTCTTCGTGGCATTCTTAACAATTCCTGTTAATTTGATGAAGAGTCACCCAAAACATATGAGTCATGCAACCAAAAGACGAGCAAACAAGTTACTCATATTTCTAAGGACATTTGGCGCAGTTCCTTTGCATTTCATGGAAATCTTTCGGTAACGTTTAGAGTTAATTAAGTTTGTTGAGAGTCAGAATGACAGACAAACATTCCCTTATTGGCGGAGCCAATGAAAAGAAAACTGGAAAAGATCGGCAAAAACAAATGCGGTTCGCTAAATAAGAGACGTTGATAAATAAAATTGGTCGAGTGGGCTTCAGCTATATATATATATATACATACATGTATATGTATAATAAAAAGCGAACAGTAATAGATATCCGTGGTATATCAATTTGTTTCGCCAGTGAATGCACGAGAAAAAAAGGTGAGAAAAATTTGCACGAAATTGAAAGCAAGTAACAGTCATGAAAACTGAACCATGTGACTAGCAGATACCTCCGATAATAGCTGCACAGGAGGAAAGAAAGTCCAATAAGTGAAATAGATACTCGTAAATCCTGAGCAACTGTTGGCGACGTGGATGCTTGAGATGAATGTTAATTTCCACATGAAGCAGTCAATACAAAACGAGATTTGTTTTACATACATCTCCACAACTATTTCGGGATGAAAATGTAAAGGCTTTGCAGAAGGTAGACTTACGACTTCCATAGATAAATAAAAGGTTGATCATAAGTTAAAATCTCGATCACGCAGCATATTGCACACTTCCAAAGTACAATGGCGTAATGAAAATTAGCAACAAGAAAGTGTAAGTAAACTAAACTTTTTGTTATCGGAAATCAAAATAAAAGACTATTACACTGAATAGTTTGAGCCTTAGTCTCCTCAAGAAAGACTTGCTGCCAGAGAAAGAAATATGAGGCGTACAGTATGTCCATAGATATGCGGAGTCCGTGGATGAGTATGTTCCCACAGAATGTAAACAGAAATTCGACATTGAAATATAAGAATAGAATGAATTACCATCATTAGAAATAGGTATGAAAGTGCAGAGAAGTAAAACGTGACTAAGGGGAAGAGGTTCAGAGGGCTTAATTACGTCAATGTTCTAAGGTAATCTATTACTTTCCATGGGGCAGCACCCCATGTGTATCATAGAAGAGGTACGTGCGTTTTGGTAAGCGATATATATTTGCTAGGTAGAGTGTGTCAGAGTACACGAGATGTGCTATAGCTGACAAGCTGCAATTTGAGAGGAGCATGTTATAGAAGATGAGATGCATCAAGTCGGATGCTCACGACTTTCTCCGGCGTTATCTCCCGAATTTGATTGTGTTGCCGTAACTGTGTCTATAGGTTGATCATGAACAATACTTCACCAAGCTACATGAGCTCTATATATGGTTTGACATATTTCACCAGAACGCAAAAAACGGACAACATAAAATCTTTCTGGAATTAGAACTCACCCAGTACTTGGCAGGATAATCGAAACTGTACCACTGACAGTTACTATTGTGTGAAAATTGTAACAGTTATAAACTGCTTTAGTTTTTTTTTTTTTGGGNTTTTTCATTCTTTTGTTTTCTCCACCCGCTGGGCTGGTTGCGTGGGGGTTTGTTAACCTCATGGAGTTTCTCCGTTCCTGCGTCGCCAGTCTGGTGTGATTTAATAATAATAATAATCTCCACAACTATTTCGGGATGAAAATGTGAATGCTTCGCAGCAGGTAGACTTACGACTTCCATAGATAAATAAAAGGTTGATCATACGTTAAAATCTCGATCATGCAGCATATTGCACATTTCTAAAGTACAATGGCGTCATGAAAATTAGTAACAAGAAAGTGCAAGTAAACTAAATTTTAGTAATTGGAAATCAAAATAAAAGACTATTACACTGAATAGTTTGAGCGCCTTAGTCTCCTCAAGAAAGATTTGTTACCAGAGTAAGAAATATAAGGCGTACAGTATGTCCATAGATATGCGCGGAGCCCGTGGATGAGTATGTTCCCACAGAACATAAACAGTAATTCGACATTGAAATATGAGAATAGAATGAATTACCATCATTAGAAATAGGTATGAAAGTGCAGGGAAGTAAAACGTGACTAAGGGGAAGAGGTTCAGAGGGCTTAATTACGTCAAAGTTCTAATGTAATCTGTTAGTTTCCTTGGGGCAGCACCCCATGTGTATCATAGACGAGGTACGAGCGTTTTGACAAGCGATATATGTTTGTTAGGCAAAGTGTGTCAGAGTACACGAGATGTGCTATAGCTGACAAGCTGCAATTTGAGAGGAGCATGTTATAGAAGATGAGATACATCAAGTGGGATGCTCACGACTTTCTACGGCGTTATCTCCCGAATGCGATTGTGTTGCTGTGACTGTGATGATCATAAACTACACTTCACCAGGCTACATGAGCTCTATATATGGTTTGACATATTTCACCAAACAGCAAAAAGCGGAAACATAAAATCTTTCTGAAATAAGAACTCACACAGTACTTGGCTAGATAATCGAAACTGTACCACTGACAGTTACTATAGTGTGAAAATTGTAACAGTTATAAACTGCTTCAGTTTGGGGGGCAAGTTAATAGTGGGCAAGATGAAGCCGTGTCTGCGGCATGGTAACCGAATTGATCGAAAACACCGACAAAAGTTATATGCAATGGACCACCAGACATCAACATATGTAGATGAAGCTACTGAAGAGTCGTCGGTCGAACAGCGTGCATTAGGTTTAAACTAAGATTGTGTGTACGTGTTGCTCTATAAGAAAAAAGAAAACAATAGAGAACCGTGGAATTTACACGGGTCTTGCTAGTTTCAATATTAATAGCGCAAGCGTATTGCATCGTAACGCTACGGCAAGTCTTACAGAGACGTTCTATATAGTCTGCGATGAATGGGATGATGGCCCGTAGTGCCCATAAAACATATGGCTGCCGTGCAAGACATGCTCCTAATTTCCCTGAAGGAGTCGACACGAGGCTATCTGTCTATCAGATCTCGCAGCTTGTCGGTTTCCAATTGAGATGTTTGAAATTTATGACACGAGCCACTGTTAAATTCGATAGTCGTTCTCAGGCTGCATCTGTTATACTTCGGTCTAATGTGATTGAATTGTTGCTATACAATACACGAAAGGCAATATTTACGGTGATCACAGCGGGGCAGGCAGAGTACGGTTGTTATCTTCAGCTCAGTTCTCAAACAACAGATGGAAAATGAAACATGCGAATGGAGCTTCAAGGAGAGATTGAATTTGTTTGTGCTAATGATAAATTAGTTCCTGCAGAAGCAATTCATACTTTTACTGCAGTAAGCGCCTTTTAAGTGCATTTGAGCTTAAGCACCTCTTGTTGGCTCACTTACGGACCTCTAGCTGGATCCTGACATTTGAAGTTTTTATGTTAATAGCTATTGGGTTTTACTCTACTGGTTATAGTTATCAACTTATCATAGGCGTACTTTGTGAGGTTTCCTTGGGGGGGGGGGGGGAGGCGGAGGAACACACGATTTGCCCGAATTTGACAAATTTCAAGAGCCTGTCTAATTTGCTGTATATCGGAGTGAAAACTATCAAATAACTGATGTGTGGTAGTTGTAATGTGGAAGTATAAAGGGAAGTACATATATGCTAAAAACCAGGGGTGTGGCGATTCATTTTTTTTCTTGCAGATTTCCATTTATCCTTAACTGCCGATACCAATGCCGATTTTCAGTTAATTTTCAATGCCGATTTCACCTTTTACATCAGTTTTTAATACATTTTTACCTGCTCTCTGCTTTTACGTTATGTAGGACTTGATCTACGTATTACATTTATGAGAAATTGTCCAAAATTATCAAAAGAAGATCCGTGAATGTTTGTCCTTCATTTAATTTTGGGAAACTTGTGCTATGGCATCAACCTCGTTGCCTATCCGTAGCGATGCTACGCGAAAATAGGATCTTAAGCGATGATGATTCACCTGTGGTATTGCATGTAGCGCATCAAATTCTATAAGTTACGGGAACAATGAATAACACCGTTCAACAAAAAAGTTTTTGCATGTAGTTTCAGATTTTTCGGCTAATATTGGACAACTTAAATGCGTTACAGACGAAAATGGTACCCATTTCTCTCTATCACGGGAGGCTAAACAGATTACAGTATAAAAATTCCGAAATTTTTAAAATATTACATGTTATCGATTGGGTCGTGAAAGTCGATTGAAGCCAAGCCCACCCGACTTGACTTGTTTGAAATTTCAGACAGGTGCGCTGGTTTCGACCCGTTGATTTGAGTTTGAGGTTGTTGGCACGTCATAGCTTACTTGTGAGACTACCAGCATATTACACCGTAAAATAGAGTTGTTGATGGCTCAACAGAGAATTTGGTTGCTTCTAAGGCTTGCAATGCGATTTAACGGAAGCGACGATGTAACAGTTCCTATGTATACAGTTCCGTACAAATCAAGTCGAGCGTGCTTGCCTGTGATCGACTTTAACCACCCAATCGAATGCATCCAATATCGGTAAGTCACTGGTCAAGGACCAAATTAAGATCTAATAATATTCAACTGAATTACAATTTTATTGGTGCTCTCAGTCCAAATATCAGCTTGGTTTCTACAAGTCAGATCATCTTTCTCAACATCAACACATTTTTTACTTTATCGTGTAGGTGCCATATTTGTTCGAGTACTTTCGCTCTATGTAATTATCACCCGCGAACAAAGTGAGAGACGTGATAATGTTTTCGCTGAAGATTTAAGTATATATTGTAAATATATATATTTGAATATATATTTGTCTGTCCACCCAATAAGTTGTCGAAGGAGTTGAACAATGTTCGTAATTTTTTGCAGGGAGTCTGGTGGATTGCCCTCGATCTGACCCATGCCAAAGACTGGGAATTGCTCTCCATAAAAACATGACGGCGATGGTATTTGCTCCCACCGCGGGTGAGGGCCTTACGCCACCGAGGCGTTCTTTTTTTTTAAATAGCTATTGAAGTGCACGTGATATTCATATAGTATACGTCATTTCATAACTCATAACAGGTCAATGTTCTTTTTAAGCGATATATGATACAGCTCCAGGGAGATGTCTCAAGATTGCGTCCGTTGTAGTTTGTTGCATTTTTCTCGAATATAATGTTATTCATGACAGGAATCCAGTCATAAACTTCACAGCGGGCTGACTCTGTTTCCCGTCTACCATTGACATACAGAAATCTTATCGACTTCGAAGGATCGGATCTTTTCATCATCGATGTGGAGCAAAATCCTGACTTGATGTAGAGAAGTTGGCGTAATTTTTGTTTGCAGGGCATCGAAATTCTGCTCCATCAGCTGAAAAACAAAAAAATGCTTTTCTCTAGACCAGTGTAACATATATGTTACTAGTGTCCCGAGCTGTCATTGTAAATGACGGCATATTGGGTTATTAATGACTGGTGCACGTGTGCGATAAATGACGGCAGTAAGTTAGCCCTTCAGGAAAACCCCCGCTGGCTTCCTCATTTTTCCCNAATCTGAATTTTCTCCTATCTTATTAGTTGTATTTTCCCCCTATCTAATACTGAAGAAAAAGATTGCAAGGTACCCCACTTTTTTTTTTCGCCGAAAAAAATTGCAAGGTACCCCACTTTTTTTTTACATTTTGCAATCTGAATTTTCTCCTATCTTATTCACATAGAGCGTGACAGGAAAGATATAAATAAATAAATAAATAAATAAATAAATAAATAAATAAATAAATAAATAAATAAATAAATAAATAAATAAAAACACGGCGTGAATTATTATATAGTAGATATTTTCCATTGATAAGAGGTTTTATTTAAATTGTGACTGGATTCCTATTACGAACATGATATTCGCCGCAGATGTAAGAAAGTACAACAGGCGTATTATTTCATGACTTTCTCCCCGAAGCCATATTCAGCTGAAAAAAAAAAGAAACATTGGCCTGTTATTAGTCATTAAGTGTGATGCATGGACAACCGGAATATAATGTTCGCTGCAAAAGCTATTGCTACCATAGCTGTCATAATTATTATAGAAAGTGAAACTACGCGTATAACTACTCATAAAAATTAAACCACGCGGCGATACTTCAGAAACTTACCCCGCTTGAGGGAGAAACCACTGCGATGTTGGGAATGAGCGCATCGACAATATTCTAAATCAGTTTAAACTACATTAACTTTATTTGGTATTTGACTAGTGAATTATCGATTTTGTCAAACGATCGAGTTGTTTACAATCAGCTAGGCACAAAACAACCTGACCTGATAAAGAGAAACAGGTGTCATTTCGTACATAGCGCATCAGCATTTTGTACTAAAGCATTTGAAAAGCTTAAAAATTCGTTTATTTATTTGTTTATTAGTGCAATAGATCAATTTGACTAAAAGAATAGGCATCTGTAAAAACGTGCCGATGCCTCAAATGTGCCAATTCTCACCGTAGCCGATATCCTCCAAACGTCAGATACTTAACTCGCCGTTGCCGATAAATAGATAAGATGTAAATACTGTATAGACATAATGTACTTGAGTGTGTCTGAAAAACCAAGGAAAACATTTTGAAGGCGTACTCAAGACGATCGTTTCAGCCTTCGGCTTATTCCTTGCGACTTTGTGTTTGCCACTTTATTTTTGAACATTTCTGTGCTGATTTTGCTAAATTTGATAAAAAAAAGCATAATCTTCAGCTCGACCTGCGATCACTATCAAGTTACTCATAAGCACCCATAAAACCTAGTTAGGGTTGAAAGGGGCAAAATGGGTTTGTCCCATACGTCATTTTAGTGAGGCCACACTTAGAGTTTGCTGTTCAATTCTGGTCGCCTCATCTCTGTAAAGATATCGATAAGATGGAAAGAGTCCAACGCAGAGCGACGAAACTGATACCTCA